>JAJKFI010000047.1:9417337-9469965 GCA_029204185.1 Lerista edwardsae
GTGTGTGTGTGTGTGTGTGTGTGTGTGTGTGTGTGTGTGTGTGTGTGTTCTACCTGTGCATGGCCTGAGGTCAGAGAGACATAGCCCATTCTGCATACTCTTGCATCTGAGCTCTGGTCTCCTTGGTAGGGGCTTAGTAAAGGGGTTAATGTGCTGCGATTGGTTGCAGAGTATAGGACGGAGATGGCAAACCTTTTGGGCTCTGTGTGTCAAAACTTTGGAAAATGTTTAACTTGACTCTGCTGGTGTATCAACCCCTCCTCCCAAACAAATGAGAAAGGTATTTATATTCATTTGTTTACACAAAAAATACAGTCCAATCATGAGTGGTGCTATGTATTATATAAAGAAACATCAAATTATTACAAAAATGAAAAATGAGTAAAATAAACTCAGTTTTTGTGAGGTGTTGGTGAAAGCTGGTGTGTCATCCCAAATGGTGTGGTGTGTCACATTTGACACGTGTGTCATAGGTTCGCCATCACTGGTATAGGATATAGGAATCCTATGCTCCACTGAAGGAAAGTGGGCAAGATAGAGGGGGTTGTGGGATCTGGGATTTTCTGGTGTCTTCACCCATTGGCTTCTGTAGGTTTTTGGGTTCCTCTGTCTGCTCCAACATCGTCATAGTATTCTGTTAGAATTTGGGGCATATCTATTTTCCCGTTTTAGGATATGACGTACATCAGCTCCTTCCCATCCCCCCATCTCACCATGTCTCCACACTACTTGGCGGTTTACGCTGGCTGTAGTTTAGCTGATGGTCAGTAGCATAGTTGAGGAGAGGTCACAGGGGTCACAGGACCCTGGGCAGCAACTCTTCTGGGGATGGCAGTGCTACCTTGCCTTGACCACCGGGGTCCTACCCCCCTGCATGTGGCCTCCCTGGGCCTCAGAACATCCTCCAGATGCAACCAGAGCCTAGCTCCAGTTGCATATAGAGGGAGCGGGGGGGCGGGGCAATCCTGGAAGATGTGCCCTGGGCAGCGCACCTTCCAGCTATGCCACTGCTGGTGGTTAAGGTACATCACATAGCATTGCATTGGTGTCTGTGGCACATGGAACTGGGGCTACAATGGCAGAGCTTGACTGATGCTGGTGGATCTATAGCTGTGTGAGCAGAACTTTTATTGTGTTGGCACCTGAGGCTAGGCACCATACCCTCGACCACTCAGAACAGCATTTCTCAAGTGTAGGATTGGGCTGTAAGTGGTGGGAAGAGGTGAGAGAGGATTCTTAAATCATGAATGGTGTGGAGATTGGATAGAGGGAACATGTCCCCTTCTCTCATACTACTACTAGACTGAGGTCCCCTAATGAACTTCAGTGGAAATAGAATCAGGCCAGACAAAAGGAAGTATTTTTTTTTTCCGTAAAACAAATAAACATGGCCACATTATGTGGTTATGGCCACTACTGTAGATTAGATGATATTCAAATTCATGGGTGATAGATCCAGAAGCTGGCCTGCAACATTTGACTTGTAAGGGTGGTGAGCCTTGCAAGTGCAAAGCAGCTGGGGGAGGCAGAGGTGGAGGAGAATTTCAGGGGGAAGGTGACTGGAGAAGGGTTAAGCATGCTTCTCCCTCTTGTCTGTTGTCTGATGCCCCCTCCTGAGGGTGAAGGGGCCTAAGCTGCCGTACAACATGTAGTTTGCTCTTTAGGTTTAGGGCAAACTATATCTGTGAATGCAAATAGCTGTGTGCACCAATGATCTAATCTATTGACTATACACAACAGAACATATGAATTGCAGTCAGCACAATAACTAGGGCTATAGTGGTTCTGCAGCATGATCCATGTGCTTTCTGGAACAGCGTTGGTGTTGGGCGTTGTGACATCACAGCCACCCTGCTTTTAGAGGTGCAGTGTAGGTCAGTGATGCTGAACCTTTTGGGCTCACTGTGTCAACAATGTGTAACTTGACTCTGCTGGCGTGTCACTCCCCCCTCCCAAATGAAAAAGAAAGAATTATTTACATGCTCATTTATTTAAAAATATACAGCCCAATCATTTGTGGGGCTACATATTATATAAAGAATTATGAAATTATTAGAAAAATGAAATACAAGTAAAACAATCTCAGTTCTCAATCTCAATGAACTGGGTGTTTATGAACTCTGGTGTGTCACCCAGAAGGTCGTGGCTTGTCACCTTTGACATATGTGTCATAGGTTCACCATCACGGATGTAGGTTGTGGCTTGGTGGCCTTTGCCTCCATTTTCTGCTGTGTTAAGGACAAAGTAGCTATTATTTTCAGTACATTAAATAGTAAAAATAAAAGGTAAGCAATGTGATCAAGAAGGAAATGTTTAGAAGAAAGCTGGGGAGAATGAAGGTTAGGATTGAGATTGGGGCTTAATTTGTGAAGTAAGAGATACTGGGCCTCAAGAAATTGCACTTTTTGACCCATAATCTGTTCTTTCTCATGCAAAATATGTAGGATCTAATTATTCATTGATTTTACATAAGCACTCTCTGCACATGCTCAGAGGCACTGTTGTTATTTCTCATGTCCCAGATCTGAGCCGTAGGTCCTAGTGCTCCGGTTCCTGAATTAAATCAGTCCCTGGTTTTGATTATGTAAGGAAAGAGAGAGTAGAGATCAGTGATAAGGACCAATATTTCTCCATTTGGTTTTTGAGACAAAAACTCAATGCAAGAATGCAAGAGGCGGGGCGCCTGAAACCTGTTTTGATTTGGGCATGTTTCAACCTTCTTTGACCGCGTGCAAGGACTGTTCGCATGGCTGCCTGCGTGTCCCAGCCCGTTCCATTACTCAAGAAAAGAGGGTGGTCCACATTTCCTGTCATTGATGTTGCCTTGTACACTTAGGGCAGGACAGCTATCATTTTTCTCTCTTTCTCTCCCTCCCTTCCTGCCTTCTCTTAGACCTGCTCCTAGATGACATCGTCCTCACTCACTCGCTGTTCCTGCCCACGGAGCAGTTTCTGCACCAGCTGCACCAGCAATATCCTTTCTATGTGATGTTGGAAAAGTCACTTTGAGAATGGTGGAGTTTGGAGTAAGGGGTGGAAGGGAGGAGGCATGCTATTCTGGCTCATTAACCATGAGAGGAATGCTATTCATCTCACCCTTTCACAAGCATCATAGATCTTTCAGAGATTCCGTGATTCCACACCTGCCCTGTGCTAACACCTCCTGAGAACCTCAGCTTTAATTCTTATAAAACAGTGGTCAGGGAACAGGGGTAAATTACCCCAAATGGGGTAAAAATGAAATTCCTGGGGGTAATGGACGGTCGCACTGCCGAGACACAGCCGGGCATGCATATGAATCTGTATGCATGCCCGGCTGTGTCTTGGCAGCGTGACTGTCCATTACCCCCGTTCCGGTTCCATTGCTGGCTGGCTGGCTCCGTTTTGTTTTGTTTTGCTCCGCCCTTTACAATTTCATATTTACATAGCATTAATTAAGGTCATTAATTAATCAAATAAAAAGCAATGGGTTCCAATATGTAATTTTTTTTTCTTTTGTTCTGGCGGTGTGTGTGTGTGTGTGTAACATTGGCGTATCTAAATATATTTTGGGGTAAACGGTAAAAAAGTTCCCTGTTATAAAACTAAGTATCTAGTCCTTATGGCTTGTGAAGGTGGTCTTGAAAATGTTTCCACAATGTCTGGTGAAATCAGAAAACAGAGAGAGAGAGGATTTCTATTGCTCACTTGGCTTCAGTGTTTCACCTTGTATGCTGTCCTTCCCCAGGGCTAAAAGAAAATGAATAAATTATGCCAAGCAAGCAAACATAAGATTAGCGATATCTTCCTTCTGGCCAATATGAGGAGGATTCTCCCTTACAGATTTGATTTCATTCTGGGCCCTTCCAGTTCTGTAATTCTGGACAAAATCCAGTCTGGCCTGCCTTTTCTCCCTTTCTGGATTAATTGACAGCACAATCCTGTGCATATCCACTCAGAAGTAAATTCCATTGAGTTCAAAGGGGCTTGCTCTCAGGAAAGTGTGGGTAGGATGACTGCAGCCTTATTATGTGTTAAGATGGCCGGTTTCAGGAGGGTACATGGAGTACAGCAACAAGAGAGACACTCACTAATCCAGTTCTAGTGTTGGTGAGCTCTTTATGGGAGCCTCCATAACTCAGTCATAAAAGTTCAGTCTCTGGCATCTCCAGTTAAAATGATCTTGAGTAATCTAGACTTCAGGTAGCTCTTACCAGGGCTAGGTGGACCAATAGCAAAGGCAATATATGCCTAAATAATGCAATTTACAAATAGCATAGGCAATTTATGATTAGTCAGTAAATCCAGGTTACATTCTGCAAGCATAGATATGTTCCTGACTGCCACTGCATACCACAATCTCCCCCAGTCAGAGGATTTTTAGAAGCACATATAGGAAGAATTCACCCTTCCATTCTATTGCTTGTGAGCTTTTGTTCCATTAGTTCAGAATGACATTCCTGGTTCTTACTGCAAATCCATACAGCTTAGCAAGCTTGTCTCCGTGTGATGTGGCTTGCTCTTTGCTGGAGTGTGATGCAAATGTCATTTCCTGAATGTTTACTATTAGGTGTTTTGAGCTACACATAAACCCCTTTTTTGCTGGGGAGGAAGCATCTGAGCAATGACTGACTCACATGACTCACATGACTGAGTGTGAGGGAGTGAGCAGGTTAGTCCCCCAAATGTCCTCATTCAAATATAAATAAAGCTGATTCACATTTAATAGGACAGTCATGTTTTGTCACCTACATCTGTGTGCTGGCCTCTCTGACTCCGAGAGTGGTCCAAACATACTGTACTTTACGGTGGCCCTCGGGCCAGCCAAACTTTGCTGGCCTAACTGTGCCGGCCTAACTCCAGGTTAGGATTGTGCCCCTAAAAGCATAAAAATGTCACTTCCAGTTTTCCCTGAAAAATGAGAAGTGATGTTTTAAAGCCTTTAGAAGGCGTTCTGAGGCCCGGGGAAGCTGTGTGCGGAGAAAGGAGAAAGCAGGAAAGTCATCAAGATACAGTGTGGCCATCCAAACCCCTCAGAAAACCTGGTTGCATTCGGAGGTCTGGCGTGCCCTGACTCATGGATTTCATTATCCACAGATTTCTGCACTGGTGGGGGTTCCAGGAAAGGAACCCCTGTGGATGCTAAAGCACAACTGTACCTGGTTATCTCCTCATGGATATCTCCTTCAACTCTTTGGAAAAAGGGTGGCTCTGACAAGACCAAAAAATGTATATGTGCTCGTGAGTAGTGACATTTCTGGGGGAAGAATCCAACAAAAGTTGTGAAGAATGTAATTCAGAGCGCAATCCTAACCTGTAGTTAGGCCGGCATAGTAAGGCCAGCAAAGTTTGACTGGCACAAGGGACACCGTAAAGTATGTTTGGACCACTCTTGGAGTCAGAGAGGCCGGCACACAGATGTGCGCCATCCTCCCTGACTCTGAGAGTGGGCCAAACATACACGGTGTCCTTTGTGCTGGCCAAACTTCGCTGGCCTAACTGTACCAGCCAACTCCAGGTTAGGATTGCGCCCTCAGTGTTAGTTAATGCCACCCAACAGATTTAATCTCAGCCTGGTTTGCTTGACTGGGGAATTTAGTCTGTCTCTTGGTATCCTGGATGAACTTCTTTGAAAGCAGATCTTGTCACACGGGGCTTTTGCCCAAGTAAGATAATGTAACATGACTCTGTAATATAAACAGCCTGTTGGACTTTGTTAATTTCAGCCAACCCGTAACAATTAAGGTGCACCTCCCTTTTAGTAGTCTGTCCGTCCCTTGCCACAAGTATGGGTTTCAATAGGTGCAAGGGTGTGTGTATGAATGTGGAATGTTACCTTCTCTGGTTCTGTGAGTTTCCAGTGAGAACTCACACATACACACAGATGTACACGTTAACCTCTGCGTTGCAACAGTGGCTATTTTTTCTTAAAAAGTCACTCCCTGCTGAATGCATATTCTTAGGACAGGTTTGCACATTTTGTCTATACATGAACAGTCTCAACTTACCTCGCTTCGTTTTTTTTAGTCTCAGATCTGCAGCTAGAAAATCTAGAGATGTGCTTTCATTTCCTTCCTCACTTGTGGAGGCTGTTGCACGTAAGCAAACTGAGTTTCATATGATTCTTGGCATCAGCGGAAGCTTTTCCCCTTGGCAAATAGCAGGCACATGTGGAGGGAGTTTGGATCGAGGCCATAACAGGGGTAGGGTTAAGCCCCCCCTCCCAACTGTGATTCCAATCCATGGGGGCATAAACTGGTTGCTATTTACTGAAGAAAATTGAGGCATGCAGTGCAGTGCTTCCCAAACGTTTTAGCACCAGGATCCACTTTTTAAAACAACAATCTATCGCGACCCACTAGACAACAAAAAAGAGAAAGAAAGAGTTTTATTTATTAATAATAATTAATACATTATGAATCAATAATAATAGATCATTATTGTGCTCCCAAAGCTGCTAGAGACCTTATGTACAGTATACACAGACATTTGTGTTCCCCTTCACCTTTAGAAGCATTTCAGGATACCCAGAAGGCTGAGCTGGAGAGCAAGATGTGCAGTTAGAGACTTCCAGGCCAGGCAAAAGGCTGAAACTGAGGTCACACGTGAGCTTCGGCATGCCAATTACTAGAGAAAAATCAGAACATCACGTTTTAATTTGGAGGTATGACGATTACCTCATGCCACAGGTTAGCATTCCAGCTAACAATTTTCTTCGGCAAATTAGGCAAGGGTGCTTGCAAAGTTTTTTTTTTTTTTAATGTTTCAAAAAATTTTTTGCAACCCACCAAAAATCGGCCTGCGACCCATTGGTCGATCCCGACCCATAGTTTGGGGAAAGCTGATGTAGTGTGTGTAAGGGGGTCAATGTCACATTTCTTGTCATGTATTTTGGCCTTGGGAAGATGCTTATTATTGTTTCATTTACGCATTTTTGACTTTATGTCAAAAATATACATCGTTTATATAATGTTTTTATACCTCCCTTTCTCCAAAGAGCTCTCCTCCTGCAATTGTTTTATCCTCACAGTAACTCATTCCAATAAGAGAACGTCTGTTTAGCCCAAAGACACTCACTGAACTTCATGGCCTTTGACCCCAGGCTTCCTGGTCCATGTCTGACATCAACTAGGATTCTTAGAGTACGGAGTTCTGCCTGAGATACCTAGGTGCACAATTACGTAGTTGTTTGAAAAATGTATATAAATGTATCCAGCCCAGGGAATTGGGAATATATGGCCCATTGGAACCCTTTGCAGCTTTTGTCGTTCTCCAACCTACTGTATACTGGGCTGTTGCTATCCATTTTTAATGCATTTAGTTTTTAAAAAGGTTATCCCATGCCCTTTCCATTGAAAAGGCAGCTTACAGTATATAAAGCGTATAAACAATACAGTCAAGAAGAGACAGTTACAAAATTTGTAGACAAACAATTGGAGATTAAAATAAAGATCAGGACAAGGAACCAACCTACATTCATAATAATAATGCAAAGGCCCATTAAAAAAGACAGGTTTTCAACTGGTCGTATTAGAGTGGCAGTGAGGGGGCCAGCTGTACGTTACAAGGCAGGGTGTACCACAGATGGGGGCAGCCACCAAGTAGGCTCCACCAGCCCAGCACTTTGGAAAGAGCTGGGCCCAGATATCTTCCCCTCCAAAAAATTGCCACTTGGGATGTTGGTATCTCCTTTGGTCACCCTGTGATTTGCCCTTGACCCTTCCTGCGCTCACCTTCGTGACAGCGTCGACAATCCCATCACCACCATGCTGGAAGGAAGGCGAGGCCATGCACCGGAAGCGAGCTGTTTTGGTCATCTTGCTGCACTTCCTAGAGACCTACAAAGGGATCTTGCAGGAGGAGGAGAAAGCAGGCAAAGTAATCAAGGTACAGTGTGGCCATCATAGTCCCTCCCTCCATGAGAACTAGAAACTTGCTGAGGTTTGTTTTATAACTCATCAATACTACCAGAACGCAACGTAATATTCCGGCCACCATTTTCCTAAAATGCCAGCGCACCTCCTGATGTGGCAAGACCATGCTTTTTGCTGGAATGTATCAGGTGGGCATGATCAGCAGGTGTCCCTCGGCATCTGTGTGTTGTGCCAAAGCTACTGTCTTTCTGTTTTCTCCTAGGATCTGTACCTGCTGATCATGAAGGACTCTTCCCTCTACCACAAACTGGAAGATGAAATTCTGAAACTACATCAGCTGGTAGAGACAGTTGAACTCAAGTAAGTAGAGAGCAGGAAGATGGCATTAGGAAAAAGGTAGCAGTACAGCTGTACCAGCATATGCTGAAGTGCTAGGAGCACTACAATGATAACATTGCTTTCCCCAAGTTACTCACCTAAGATGTAATTTTCTTGGACATAAAGATCCGAGCGACAAAATTGTCTCTTCCTATGAAAATCAGTGTTGCTTTGTGGATAATGCCTGTTGTAGTGACATTGCTAGGGGACAGGAGTGCTGCAAATTGCACTGGGGGATGCACTTGGATGACACACTCAGGTGGGGGGAGATTTATACCACTTCTGGCCAAAATTGCCCAGGTCTGTTTCAACTCCCTGCCCTTAAAAAAGTGGCAAGCATTTGCAATCAGGTTTCTTTGCCCTCTGCTGACTTCTCAATGTTGCCTTCTGGCTACAGGGTGACTGAAGAAAGCAATCCCCCCTGCAAACAAGTCAAGCCCCTTTTCCGTCATTTCCGGCGCATAGATTCCTGCCTTCAGACGCGAGTGGCTTTCCGTGGTTCGGATGAAAGTGGGTATTAACAGGATGGATTTCTCCTGTATTATCTTTAAAATTCTGATGAACAGCAGTGGCAGTGTTGTTGTATGTTTTCATTCATAAGTGCTTTTCTTTATTTAAGTGGAAGTCAGGGTGCCAAATGGAGGGTTCAGTGTTTTCTCAAAGTGTACAATGGAATGTGGTCAATTTATAGAGACAGATGTGGTTAGTCCCCAGTCTCTAGAAGCCAGGTTCCATCTCCTAATCCAGGAGGTCTGGGAGGGCTTGTTGTGGTTATTTAGAAATGATGAGAAGATACTCTGCGCATGCTTGAAGAAACTGGAAGCAGGTTCTGTAGATAAACTTAGTGAGAATTTAGATTAATCTCCAAAGGCAGGCTTCCCTGTAGGAATACTAGCAGTGTCTAGGGAAGTGTGATCTCTTCCTTAACATTCCCCACACACACACAAATACTGCAAAAGTATTTTTAATTTGGCAAGCTGTTGCCTAACGTTATTGCCTCAACATTTAGCCCAGCAATTTTCAACCAATGTGCCATGTCACATTGGTGTGCCGCAAACGGTCCACAGGTGTGCAAGCGGGAGTTTTGGTGAGGATCGTTTATTAGTAGGTCCATTGGGGGATGTGAGCCCACCACCATCAGCATGGTGTGCCTTGTCAATTGTCAAAAAACTGATTGTACGCCTTGACCATTTTAGCACCTTGTCAGTGTGCCGAGAGATTTAAAAGGTTGAAAATCAATGGTTTACCCACGTAAGATTTAAGCTTGAACAAACCTGAACACATTCGAACATTAGATTTAAATTTTTAAATGTGAAACTTTGCCAGATTTAGAAATAGTGCATATGTTTCATTCATTTGAGTTTCAACACTAAATAAATGATTATCGTTAGTGCATTACTGTAGTTAGTTCAGTGTTTCCCAACCTGGGGGTTGCAACAAGTGGTGGGATTCAAATAACAACCGGTTCTATGCAGTGATGTCATTCAGGGGGAACGGACCAGAACAGGCGTTCCGGTTCCTAACGGGCTCCGTGGCTGGTTCCGGGTTCCCAACAAGTGCCAATCAAAAGTGAGTTCCTGTTCCTAAATCATTTGAATGACACCACTGGTTCTATGTCCTTCAGGGCGGCCTTCAGTGTGGCCGCTGCCTTTCTTCCCTCTCCCAACCTAAAATTAACAACCGGTTCTGCAGAACTGGTGAGAACTGGTTGAATTTCACCACTGGTTGCAACCCATCATTGGGAGAATTTCCTGGGCCATTCCTCCTTAAGGGAATGCCATGCTCTGCATGTTGCCCATGACGACTCCCTTCTTTTTCTCTCTAGTCTTCTGCCGTGTCTACATGCCCGACCACTCCTATGTCACCATCCGCAGCCGCCTGTCTGCCTCTGTGCAGGATATACTCAGCTCGGTTACAGAGAAGCTCCAGTATTCGGATGAACAGCCCACACGGGAGGAGGCACTTATTTTGGTGGCAGTAGCATCATCAGGAGGTAAGTGTCTCCTGGGAGCTGTGATGGAAACAAGGCAACAGGGATGCCTGACAAACTTTTGTCCCTACTCAGAAACTTTCCACCCTAAGGAAAAGAAAGAAAAAAAGATCAGAGAAAAAAGTGCCATTATTTTCTCCCAGTATGTGAAATGCTATCATAAAAAAAGAAAATAAAGAAATACAGAAAATAAAGAAATACAGAAATACAGCCTGTTCGTATTATCACAGCTTAGTGTAGACAAAGCAGTTGGGGTTTCACATTTTTTATTGGCTACAGCTGCTGTGCTTTTAGCAACAGCTTGGAATACCAAAATGTAGCAGGTAATTTTTCTGACCTCGAGGTACAAAGATGAGGTTTACATCTTCACTGGCTACATTTCTATGTGTTAAAGGCATAGACAAGAATGGAGAAAAAGGTATGAACTACACCTAAGTGCCACCAGTGCCATGCAAGGTGTTAGGTGCTTTTGGGCTGTTCATCATAAGGTTGGAAAGGCTCAAAAGTTCAAGCACACAGGGAGAGGCGCACAACTCTCCATCCACCAGCCTTCCAACATGCCAACGTTTTTTAAAGGTGTTCCAGGTTGCTCTGCTGCGACAGGATGATAAGAACTGCCGTTCTGGAATTTGTCCCTATGCAATCCAGACCATGTTGTGCTTTGGCAGGAACAGTGAACGGGTGCAGTGCATTGGTTTCAGACATCTCAAACAAGCCTACATGCTGTAGCTATGTAGGAAGAGAAGGATGGAAAGCAAGAGTCACTAGCCCTTTTACCTGGTGGAAAAATCCCCCTAAGCCTGTGGTTCCCAAACCGTGCGCCGTGGTGCCTTGGGCCACTGCAGCAAACTTGCAGGGCCACTGCAGACTATTTTAAATTTCCAAGAGAAACACAACAAAGGAACTGTAGGGATGTGGTGTGCAGAGAAAGTTTGGGAATCTCTGCCCTAGGCAGAGCTGGAGCAGGCTCTGATTGCTCCTGAGGCAGGGTGGTGACAGCCTTGCCACACCCCCTGCTTCTGGAATCACTCCATTTCAGAGCTTGACGGAGGCAAGGGCAGGTGGGAGAGCCCAGATCTACACTTCTTTCTTCCGCGGTGTTCCCAGTTCCCTTACAAGCGCCCATGGCAGGCACTACACCACGCCCTATCGGTGTAACGCTTCTGGCCCTAGGCCACAAATATGGCAACTGATCAGACCCTGAATGTGAGCCAGACACCATCTACCAAGTTTCCCCAGTGAACATTTGACTTCCCTCTGATGTTCTGCCGTTCCAAACAATTCAGTAACTATTCTGTTCTTACTCACCTCTAGAGAAATCTGTGCTGCAGCCCAATGAAGAGTGTGTTTTCACAACCCTGGGGATAAACAGCCATCTCTTTGCTTGCACTAAGGATACTTTTCCGTCTCTGGTGAGTAAATGCCCGTCTTTCCACTTATATGTTATTCTCATGGCTGGAATTGAGAGGGGTCTGGTGTGTCCTTGTGCTGTGTGGGTGTCACCATTGGTTTGTTAGAGTAAGTCTTTGGGTTTACTATTTCAGGGCTCAATCCTAACTTGGAGTTAGGCTGGCACAGTTAGGCCAGCAAAGTTTGGCCAACACAAGGAACACCGTAAAGTATGGACCACATTTTACCGTGTCCTCTGTGTCCAGGGTAGGATTGTGCTCTCAGTTTTGCTCATCCAAAGGATCAAGATGATGATAATGCTAGAAAGAGCTTTTTCCTCTGACCCATATAAGTTGCATTCCATTTTTTCCTCTTGGTTTTAACACAGAGAACCAAGTACGGCGTAGAGCCAGGGAGACACAAGTTTAAATCCCAAGTCAGTTCTGAACCTCACTGCAGTCACACACTCCCGCCCTGGCCTACCTCATAGAATTGTTGTGAGGATAAAATGGGAGGGAAGGAAACCATGAACACCACTCCAAGCTCTTTCAGGGAAGGGCAGCAGAGAAGTATAAAATGAACAAATAATAAAATGTTTTCCCCCATCTGCACTTGACCTTTTCTCCAGGTCCCTCTCCCTGATGAAATCCAGGTATCACCCGGTGACACAGAGATCCATCGGGTTGAAGCAGAGGATGTGGCAAATCACCTTACTGCCTTCCATTGGGAGTTGTTCCGCTGTGTACATGAGGTAAGAGCACTGAAAGCACCTAATAATCGCTATTGAAGGATGAGGGATATGTCTGCTTCCAGGCATGGAAGTTGGACAATTCTGCAATTTAGGAAGGAATTGCAGAGGATGTGCATGGTCTTTAGGAATGGTTAGGAACTGAGTTAATTTCAATATCACAGCCCTGACTCCAGAGAGACTGCATAGCCCTATTGTGTGGAGGATAGAATTGGACTTGAGAATCCTGTGTTCCGGTCCAGCTTAGCTGCAGAGCAAGTGCTGATTCTATTAGGCCGGAAAGCCATGTAGTGCAATGTAGTGTAGTGAACTATCTTGGAACACTAGGCTAGAAAGTTAGAACTCACATTATCCATATCATGGGGCTCCTTCTGAAAACAGCATTCCCAACTCCTGTTTCACATCTTTGGCTGCAGGCAGGAAGACACCCAGTCTAATGCTGCCAGGATGCAAGATGCTGAACTTCACATCACTGTGGGGGAACAGGGACCTTAACAAAGGGCTGGTGTTTTTTAACACCAGGCCCTTGTTTCTGATAGCGTGTAGTTCTAAGCTGAACCTTCTGTTTGACTTGCTAGCTTTCTGTGTATAGGGAGAGTTTGACCAAAGGCCCATTCAAACGTGTGCTCTCTGAAGTGACGACTGTACTATGTGCCATTCTTGGATGGTTGAATCAACTCTCAAAAAAGGAAGAAAGCCTTTGTTCGGGTCATTATGACTTGACCTCAGTTTGCCATCTGAAAAAAGGAGAGGAGAGGCCGTAGCTCAGTATGCAGAAGGTCCTAGATTCAGTCCTTTGGCATCTCCAGGGTAAAAAACCCTAGAGCAGGGGTATCAAACTCGTTTCATAGAGTGGGCTGAATAGCATTCATGATGCCTGCTGTGGGTCTGGAATGATGTCAGAAAGTGATGTCATTAAGCAGGTCATCACCAGAAATAAGCACTTTTTTTTCTCATTTAGGATTAACTGCAAATGACAGAAAATGTGCAAAACTTGATCATACGCTCAAGATACGGGAGTGCCCAATTATCATGCTGACTGCCCTTTCAGCAGTGACACCTTAGCTCAGCTAAGCAGCTGAGAGCAGCTGGGATGGTGGTGTAGGGCGAGCCCGAGAACTGGATAAAGAGCTTCCCAAGGCCGCATCTGGCCTGCAGGCATTATGTTTCACACCCCTGCTCTAGAGAGCCTGCTCTACTCTCAGTCACCAGAAAAAATACTGAATTAGATGCACCAACATTCTGACTTAGTAGAAGGTAGCTTCTGGTAGCTTCTTATTGTTCACAGGGAAATGTCCAAAAAGCTTTTAGAGTATTATGAAGTGCTCTTTTTGTAGAGGAATGTATGCCCCCATCTACTGCAATTGGCCCATGTATACAGTGGCGTCTCTATAGGGAGGGCAGAGCTCTAAGTTCTGCAAGAAGCCTTACCTTGCAGTGGAAATCACTCCTTTCCTGCACCGTTTTAGCCAATCCTCACAGGGAAAAGCAACATCTTGGCGTTGCTTACTGGCTACAGCAGCAAGGGAGAGGAGGGATTTACATGACAGGGTAAGGCTCCTTGCAAAACTTAGAGCTCTGCCCCCCCGTAGAGATGCCACTGCATGTATATCTTCACTTGGTTTGCATTGTTCCCTTTGCTGCTTCTGCTAGCCACAATCCAAGCTGATCTTTGGATGCTTCAAGCCCTTCTCAGTGCTTTGCTCTGAGATTCTGCCTCTTATTTCCTCAGGTATTGCCTGCACTTATCTAAGAACTAGCTGGCAAATTCTCATTAGTCATGGTTCCATTCTGGACTGATTGCAGCCCTACCAAGACCTTTAAATCTAGGGTTACTGGGACAGAGTGCATATACCTTTAACCATTGTATAGAAGAGGAAATTTTGGCAGGTGCAGCTCAGCATGGAAGGGTTTTCAAAAGCTAAGGTAAAGGTAAAGGTTTCCCCATGACCGAATGGTCTGGTCGTGACCGACTGTAGGGGGCGGTGCTCATCTCCATTTCTAAGCCTGTAGAGGCGGCGTTTTGACCAAGGACAAGCTTCCATGGTCATGTGGCCAGCATGACTATACGCCATAGCGCACGGAACGCCATTTCAAAAGCTGCACCTGCCCAAATTCCCTCTTCAATACAATGCTTTAGGCACTCTGTCCCCATTTGTATCTGGTAACCCTATTTATATCTGGCACCAGTTGTGGTTAGGAAATGATTTGGTAGCAAACCTATTCTTACCAAAATGTCAGATCTTGGCAAATACGCCTCCTAAGCCTAGTTCTCTGTGGTGGTAAACATGTGTCTGTACCGAACTATTTCAGGCCTGCAATTGGAGGTTGGGGGCTGACATGCTCCTTATTCAAAAATTGTTTTCCTCTGTACAGGACACTAACACGGCTATGCTAAGCTAGAATCTTTTTCTTTGACATCTCATTTTCTATGTGGAAGGACATTTTTGTATGAAGAAATGCTCAATGATATGACCTCCCCACTCCTGCAGTTTGAAGTGGTACATCCCAGACATGGGAATATCACCTTCATGAGAACTAAGCCTAAGTTCCTGTTATCTATCCTCATTATACAGGGATTAATGGAAGGAGAGGGGAGGGGAATTGGTATTAATAGGATGTGTTGTGGCTGTAGTCTGCGTGATTCCTGCCTTCACTCTAATCTTGAGGATGCCACACAAGACAGTGACTTTCTCATGTCCCTGTTGGCAGCTGGAATTTGTGGACTATGTATTCCACGGGGAACGTGGCAGACGAGAGACAGCCAACCTACAGCTGCTGCTGCAACGTTGCAGTGAAGTTCAGCACTGGGTTGCCACAGAGGTGCTTCTCTGCGAGTCCTTGGGGAAGCGGGCCCATCTCCTCAAGAAGTTCATCAAGATTGCTGCTGTGTGAGTGCTGCTCCTCACCCTTCTCCTTTTTGCCTTAGATCAGGGTGGACAAGATACAGGGGGTTGTCATTGTCCCCAACCCCTAGCTTTTATAGTTTCTTTCTAAGCAGAGAAAGCTGTTGCCAGCCAACATATCTGCCTCCCCAAGTAAATTTGGTAAGCTTGGAGAGGGTTGGAAAATGATCTTTCCCCACTATAGTAGATGTGAGGATGCATTCTCCTCTCCTCAGTAACCTGGGGGCGGGGAAATGATAAGTACTGCAGGCACCACAATGCACCATGTCAGAAGCCCCTCCCACTCGCTATTGAAGCCATTCTGGGCAGCGCGCAAGAGACAACGTTTGGTTTAGCAAGTGCCTGAGCATTGCCATTGCTGCCCAGAATGGTTCCAACATTGAGTAGGAGGAGCCTCTTATATGGCACATTGCAGTGCCTGCAGTACTTACAGTTTTGCCTCCCTCTAGCTATGCTACTGCCCCTCCCTGCTCATTGTCTCCATAAGTATATACATACGCTAGAATCTTCTGGTTAAAAGGTTCTCCCTGCAGAGCCATTGCAAGCCAGGGGTTGCTCCCACACTAGCCATTTAACCTGGTTGTCATCCATCATTCATTCACTTTTAATGAGAATTTAACTAAGAGTGCAATCCTTTTTTTTTTTGAAAATTTTTATTTTTATATATATATAGGTATGGGCAATGGAAAGGGGTAGTACATAGGAAAGGGGTACAGCTTCCCCTCAAAGCTAAAAACAATTTAAAAGCAGTTATTTCTTTTTCTTTTTGCTAGTCTTATGTACTAATTAGAGAAACTGAAAGTAGCTATTGTATTCCTCTTCGAGAGATACTTAAGAAGATGACTTAAAAAAAAAAGACTTTAAAAAAAGTGGTAAATTTATGGAGGGATAGCAGAATTGAAATAAACACCAGAAGTTAATGTATTATGATATAGAAGTGTTAGGTTAGAGTTAATTAGATAATTATAAATCAAAAATAAGAGTTAGTAAGTTTTGTATACAGGATAATTAAGCAATGCTAAAGTCATGGTATAGACTGTATGCAAACACTAATATAGGTAAGATGATTAAGCTGTAATCAATGTGGACCTTTTGTGTGACTAAGAGTGCAATCCTAAACTGGAGTCAGCATAAACTAAGCCAGCAACATTTGGCCAGCACAAGGGCCACCATAAAGCCTGTTTGGACTAGTCTCGGAGTCAGGGAGGATGGCTCACGCCTGTGTGCTGGCCTCTCTGACTCCGAGAGTGGTCCAAACATACTTTATGGTGTCCCTTGTGCTGGCCAAACTTTGCTGTCTTAGTTTATGCCGGCCTAACTCAGTTTAGGATTGCACCCTAAATCCAGCGGCGTCATGCAGCCGGAACGCTGGGTGGGAGGGACGGGTGAGCGACAGCAGGGAAGGGGAAGACGGCGAAACGGACCAGAACGCAACAGGCGGGCTGCCGCTGACCCGTTCCTCCTGCCCAGCGTTCCGGCTTCATGATGCCGCTGCCTAAATCCCTGCCAATTCACAACATTCCAGTGTTTTCTGTGTTGTCCTCTCCTACCTCTGATTTGTGGCTGCTTTTTTCCACTTAAAACGCTGGGCAGACTGGCACCACAATGTGGATGGCAAAGAGCTGCTGAGGCTTCTCAAAGCTTCTGTCTCTTGAATTAGATGCATCTTTCTCTAGAAGGAACAGCTTCCTTTCCCATTAACAGCTTCTTGTTCGACACAGCCCCGAAGGGTACAAATGGCCATGAAGTCATTTTTTTGTTTTATAAACCAGCTTTTTTCCCCTGGCTTTTATCTGAATCCAGTCTGATTTTTCTCCCTTTTGCAAAATAGAAAAAAACCAAAAGTTCTGGAGATCAGATGCCCAGAGCTGATAGAAAATATCGGCATTTGCACAATAAAATGGCTGCATTTTGAATCTTTCCGTCATTTATGTTTATCTCAGCCACCAGGAGTTCCTTCTGCCTTTTTCCTACATATTCAATCCACCTTCTCCTTCTTTTGCTTCCCTTGGCACTAATGGCTAGCAGAGTCACAACCTTGACACCCTCACCCAGACTGACTGTAATGATCCATGACAGCAATATCGTTGCCTGAGCTGCCTTCTCAGCTTGCATTTTACGTAGGAGGTGGGATTCTGCAGCATAAATGCTGAGAAGGTGGTACGTGTGGTTGAGCAGAGCCATGGCATTTACTTTGCCTTGAAAACTGCTAATTAGAATTGAGTTAGTATAAAAAAAAGATCTTTAGGAGCTGTATCCAGAACGCAAAAGCAAAGTGATCCCTGCCTCAGTGGCTTCCAAACTCAGCAACTGGTTTTGCTGGGGGACCACTTTGAGAATGGGAAGGATAATTATTTCCCAGGGTCCTGCTATTACTCTGTAGAATGGCCAACTGATGGTAGTTGGGGGTGTAGATTTGGCCCAGAGGCTGCCAGTTACTGATCCCTAGATTGCAGTCTCTATTTAATGGACAAGAAAAAAGAGTGAGGATAGTTGACATGTATTTTTTTCCTGATGGGTTTCCTGTGCCTCAGAAACCGAATCTTTTCCCATCTCTGCACCTCCCTGTTGGGAAAGCTGCATCTACTGATTATCTGCTTGCCATGCAGCTATTTAAAAGCACAGAGCTTCTGTTGTGGAACAAACAGAATCAACCCTCATTTGAAGGGCAGGAGTAGGGGAGACTTCTCAAATTTTTCTGTCTTAATTATTAGCTGCCCCCTTTTCTGCCCCACAGATGCAAACAGAACCAGGACATGTTGACGTTCTATGCTGTAGTTATAGGACTGAACAATGCACCTGTCAGCCGGTTGCGTCTCACCTGGGAGGTAAGCAGGATATTGGATTTATAAGGGAGAGCAAGCCTGTTTCATGTGCATATGTATGCAAGGTTCTGGACTGCATGTATATCACCGCTCACCCCATCCGGGTTCTTCAGTTAAGCAGTCCGCCTCTGCTATCAAGCAAAGGCTGTACTCCTAACAGTGCAACATTTTTTGTTGTTGTTTAAAAGTCATATCTTGCCAGACTAGCCAACAATAGGCCTTCGTGATAGCTAACTAAAATAATACGATCAGCATCTTAAAAAAAATAAAAAAACGCTGTCAAAGAAAGCAGAGAACCCACAAGGCATAACAACAGATCATGCAGTCCTGATCCTGTTGTGTCACCTCCATACAAGGAAATCCAGCCCCTACAACAGAACAATAACAAAAAGCACATATATGTGTATATCGGCACATATGTGTGTTAAGGGGTGCTGTTGAAATTATTAAACCCAAGCCACACATACACACACCCTCTTTCTTTCACTGCGTGTGTTCTGCCCTTTTGCAATAGCCACCTTTCCTGTTTACCAGGAGTTGTAGGTGCGTGCATTTTATCAAACCCATTTTCATTTTTTATGCTCCGCCCTACAATTACACACAATCTTCGCCGTCAAACTGGGTCATGACTGAGTAGGAGACAAACAAAGAACATCCACCTTTCTGGAAGGAACAGGATCCTCTCCAGTGGGGTGGCCCAAACAGTAACGCATGGGGAGCCTCAGCAGAGGGTACTTGTCATCAGAGCATTGTGCTGGTGGTTGTTTCACTCCAAAGTTAGCTGTATCTCGGTGCCTGGGGCCGTCTCCCCAATCCTCTCCCTATATCCCATCACAGTGTCAGTCAGAGCCTGAGCAGCACTGGCAGCCAGCTTCAGTGCCAAAGCTACCGGGGGGCACAGTACCTACTGTAGATGCTGTAACATGCTGTGTAAGTGTCCCAGTTCACTGACAGAACCATTTCAGGCTGCGATAGAATGCACAGGTGCTTGCCATTTGGCAAGCCATCCGCATTGCCTTTGTTGCCCAGAATGGCTCCAACGGCAAGTGGGAGGGGCACTTACACGGCGCATTGCGCCCCCTGCAGAATATACTGCGCCACCCCCTGTAGCTATGCCACTGGCCAGCTTACTTCAGAGATGATTCGGAGCGCAATCCTATACTGTGCTGGAATGGCGAGGCCAGCCAGCCAGCGCCATATCCTAACGCAGTATAGTGGAGGCTGGAGCGACAAGGGAACGTGCCCTCCCTTACTGTAGGGGAGGCTCTAGCCTCCCCTATGCGCTCCTTGGATCTGTGCCTGCTAAATAGCAGGTGCAGATCAGAAGAGACCTTGTGGCCTGGATCAGGGCTGAGCAGCCTCCTGGACGGGCTTAGGATGCGGCCGTATGGTCACGTCCTGCCCTCCCCCCGCCCACAATCTCCCTCCCGCCGCCAATCCCGCTGCCGCCTCCGAACAGAACCTCCCTCGCACCGGCTGGCTTCAGCCGAAGCAAGAGAGGCTCAGTGTGGGCGCAACGGGACCGGCACTGCCTGTAGCGCCGGGCCCGTTGCTCAAGCGCCGATGCAGGGGTGCCGATTGGCGCCCCCGCGTCGGCACTCTGCCCCTTACGTCGACACTATGACGTAGCATCAACGCAACAGGTGCAACTGACCAAGGCCTGATTGATCTTCTTTCAGCCCAATTTTTCATAGCTTTCAGCCAAGTTTCACTCACTGAGTAAGTTTCACTCACTGAGTAAGTGATTATAGGATGGCACCCTTCAATTAATCAGAGGTTTGGGCCTAGCATGTCTCAGGGACTACCTCTCTTCCATATAAACCTGCTTGTTTTTTGATTTGTTAAGGTTCTGGGCAGGGTCTTTTTTCTTTTTTTTTTAAGTGCTATAGCTCTTATTGCCTCTCCAATAAGGCCCACCATACCATCTCGTTAACATTTGATGTAAAGTAATGGTGTCATTTTGCCAGTTTTTTCATTCTTCTGAACAGTTTTATTACTAGAGCTAGCTTTTAAGAATGCTCTGCAGGTTACACATAAGATGATGCATTATTTGTGTGACGGAGTTATGCTTTCCCTGCCCGGTCTATGCACTTCTCAGTCCCACTGATGTCTCCATATCAGCATATGGTCTCCCAAAGGAATGAGTGGAATTTAAAAGGTCTTTTGACTACAAGCTGTTCACTCTGATAACCCAATACTGTACCAAAATTAATGATGAACCTCCATGCACAGAGGCAGTGTATCTCTGAAAACCAGATAATTCTGGGAACAAACAGAGGAAGGCCATTCTTTGCTCTGCTTGCATAGTCCAAGTGACATTTGGCTGCCTTTCGTTATAATGTGAGAGTGGATGGACTTTGGTCTGATTCAGTAAAGCTGATCTTTTCTGGATCATGCCCATATGTGTATCATTATTATCCTGTGAGGTTTTTCTTTCCCAAAATGCAGATGATAATTTTGTAAGTCACTTCAGGTGCCTTTATTTTTTTCTTTTTAAGTGGAAAGGCAGAACAGAAAATCTATGGGGGAAAAATATTTAGCAGTAGTCAAAGCACATTTTGGAATGGAACGTTTTTGGGTTTCCTTTTCCCTGAACTGAAGTTGCCCTGCCTCTGGGTGTCAAGGGCAGTGCCTGCTGTCAGGCGAGTCATTGCACAAGAGATCTTGCTTCCGAACAAGCTGTGCTGCAGAGTAAGCCAAACACCAACACCTAAGCTGACTCATTGAGCAAGGCAACTCTGGCTTGAAATGTTCATCATCATCCATCCCAAATGCTTGAATTGAGCAAGGATATTATTGCAAGGGATCAGGAAAGGCTTTTCCCTTTGCATATGTGGGTCACTCCTCTTATGCCAGCTGTATTGGAACAAGTTTGGATTTGTGTGGTCTACACTGTAAGGTCATTCTGATTTGATCTGCTTGGGACCATGGATAGCTGCATATCCAAATCCAGACCTGGCAGGCAGGCTTTCCAACCCAGGAACCCTGTTGCTGAAGCTGGAAGTGGAATTTGGGACAAGCCAGAGGCTGTAGTGCAGGAGACAGAAGGTACTGCTCCATTGATAAGGCAGGAGCAGAATGCCAGGCTCATTGTATTTATTCCCAGTAGTGTAGCTGGGGGGGGGAGTACTGCAGGTGCTGCAATGCACACTGTAAGTGGCCCACTTGCTGTCAGAGCTATTCTGGGTAGTGACAGCAATGCACACGAGAGGCTGTTTGGTTTGGCAAGTGCCTGCACATTGCTGTCACTGCCTGGAATGGGTCTGATGATGATTGGGAGGGGCCACTTACACAGGCCATTGCAGTGCCTGCAGTACTTATCATTTTGCCTCCCCCTCTAGCTCACTACTGTTTATTCCAGGTCTGGCTAATTGCAGGGACCCATTTTCTGCACTTGGCTCCAAGACCTGAGAGCCCAAAGTCCTAGTATTTCAGTTGATAAGTTCCAACCCAATGCCACAGTTTTGTTGGTTCAAGCCCCATAGTCCCTGACAGAGAGACAGCCTGCAAAATCAGCCACACAAGCTCCCTAGAAGCAGGCCAGCTTTAATTGAAACTGGGATGCTTTCTGTACTGGGAACCTTAAATTGCCTGAATCCTACATGTAGTTCCACTGTGTGTGAAAACTGCACGTATAACGGGTTCACCCCATGTGAACCATGGCAAAACAGAGACGTATAAATTTGTCCTGTGTGGTTCAGCTGCATCTGTGATTCATGCTATTTTCTGCACAGGAATGGCACGTCATCATACTTCTTGAAGTATATGTAGCCCCATCCTATGCATTTTTACTTGGAAGTTAGTTCGATTATGCCAAGGATTGCGGCTCTGCAGCACGATTCTGTGTGTGGTTACTCAGAAGTTAATCCCACTGAGTTCAATGGGATTTCATGTGAGTGTGCACAGAATAGCAACATTAATTACTGGCTGTAGTGAAAACACCATCTGGAACAGCTCTCCTAAGCTTCAAATGATATAGTAAAAAAAAAACCCCTCAAGCTGTTTTGGGATGAAAAGCAGGTAGGATGGAGACACTTTATGCACCTGTCACTTTCTCTACTCCAAATTTCCTCTTCCTAGCTGCTTTTCTTAGCTGCTGTAGGATTTTAGATAGGTGTGTGCCCTTGCTCTGAGTATCTGGCAATTGGGATAGGATACATTATGTTTCACACTGAGGACAGCTATGGGGTTTGAATTTGGTTTATGCCTTTAAGGCTGTCGTTCAGCATATCTAGCTGTCCAGTGAATGTTGGGAGTTGGTTGTGACTGGCACTTGTGACAGCAAAGATACATTTTCTTTCTGCAAAAATGTTGACTCTTTGGTGATGAGGAAAAAGATGGAAGGGAAAATGGTGAAGGATATAGGTACCTTCTTCTTCCATAAATTGTACCTCCCCAAAATTGTGTACCATAGCAGCTTGCAAGAGACACACACCTGCATATTTCGAAGATAAGTGCAGTAATTCAGCACCCAGCAGTCTCACAGATGAACTCATATAAATTGCAGCAAGTAAAACAGACAACTACATAAGGTGTCTTAAGTCCCAATGGTTTTTATTCTCTTAATTAGCAGTTTGGAATGTAGCCTTCTATTCCCTTGAATGTCTTGTCTTGTTTTGTTTTGTTTTCCAGAAGCTTCCTGGCAAATTTAAGAACCTTTTCCTGAAATTTGAGAACCTTACGGTGAGCCATTCATACAGACCTGCTGTAAATTCAGAGGTTAAATATATGAGATAATCTCCAGTTCAAGTAGCCATGAACTCTGATGCCTGGCCTTAGGGAAGCCCTTATCTCTCCTCTCTGCCTCGGACACTCACATTTAATAGGATGTAGCATAGTGGCCAAGATACTGGGTCACTGTGGAATTAGGACTTCCCTCCTTCGAATCTCACCTCTTCCATGAATCTTGGCTTAAGCAAGCCACCTCAGCCTCAACTGGAATATGGGGATAATAAAGCTTACTTCATAGGGTTGTTTGTAAACATAGCATCAAGATAATACAAATGGAGAGTACTGCACACTCAAAAATTGCTATATAAATGTAAAATATTATATTACGTATAATACCTGTTTTGCATGGTAACAAACACTGAAATGATGTATGTGTCGCATTTCTGAGCATTTAGGAAAACATTTGAATATGTAAATACAAAATAATAAATTTCTCCATCCACTAGATTAAGGCATATGTCCTTTGCCCTTTGATTTCTTCCACTGGGGTATGAAACAGCGGATGTCCTATTGCTGTGTGTCCCATGTGATTTCTATTCTCACCTCTGGAAGACGTTAACATTTCTCTTTCCTAATGCAGTAGTTCCAAGCAGTACCTGAGACTCCTTGGATGCATACTGAAGTTCTTCAGTGAGAAGATCAGTAATGGCAGAAAAGCTTCCCTGAAAAGCACAATTTCTGCCCACCATTTCTGATCTTTTCATACATGACGTGCAATTGCCAGTGGCGGTCCTGGGGTTTCCCTGCCCAGGGTCAACCCCCCAGGCAGCCGCCCCCTGCCCCAGATGTAGTTGTGGTGATGTCATCCCGTCACTGCAATTACGTCCTGAAAGTGGCGTCACCACCTCCGGGGGGGGGGGGAGCGCTGCTTTTGGCTGTGCAAATGGATGCTCGGCTTCTCTGGATACCTTGTAGCGACATGAGGCCACTCCCTGTGAGCGGTTTCATGCCGCTGCGAGGGACGGCCAGTTCCTCTGACTGTAGGAGGAACCGGGTGCCTTGATGAGCTGCGCTACTGGCTCCTCCAACGATCAGAGGAAACTTGTGCCGAGTTTTCTCCAACCATTGGAGGAGCCAGGCAGCACCTGGAGTACCGCAAAGCCCAGCAGCTTCACGGTGCTCCAAGGGGCGCCCTGGCATGCAGGTGGGAGTGGGCATTGCATCGCAACCCTCCCAAGCCCAGCACCTGGGGCATTTGTCCCTTTTGCCCCCCTCAGGTCTGCCACTGGCAGTTGCAGGAGCATGTTGGGAGTGTTCTAGGTAGTCCTCTCAGTTTAGGTAGGGCAATGAGTGAGGTTTTCAGGCCCAGACACTGTCCTGTGTGAAGTGAGGATGCCCTCAAGCAGGACCCAGAATCCTTTGCAAGCCATAGAGGCCAAACTTGCTTAACGTAACAGCCACATATAATAAACTTCAGATGTTTGAGAGCCGCAATATTGAAAAAAAGCATTTAAATTCTTAAAAGTATTTACTCACCATGAACATTAAATTTGCATTTTAAACCAGTGGACACTTAGTTTACACCCGGTAAATAATTATAAAGCTTAGAAAATTACCTTTTATGTTAATTGTGATGCAAAAAGGAGCTCAGCCAAAATATTTCTGTGAGCTGCACATTATATGTCAAAAAGCCGCATGTGGCTGGCGAGCTGTGGTTTGGCCACCCCTGCCATAGTGGTTCCTAAACAGATGAATTAGTGTGAACATTCCCTAATGGTGCAAAGTTTTGAAAATTACTGACCTGATAGGGGGAGGTGGATTTACATCCTGAGGACCACAGACCGAAGAAACTTCTTGACCTTTCCCCTTGGTTTCCTGCCCTTTCATTTGCAAAAGATTCCATGCTTCTAGCCACATGGAAGCAGGGCTGACTTTTGAAAAGCTTGAACTTCATAATTTTAAAATGCATTTAGAAAATACATATGCAGTGGCATCCCTAAGGGGGGGCAGAGCTCTACGTTTTGCAAGGAGCCTTACCTTGTCATGGAAATCACTCCTTTCCTGCGCCACTTTAGCCAATCCTCAGGGGGGAAAGCAATGCCTTGGCGTCGCTTACTGTCTACAGCGGCAAGGGAGAGGAGCGATTTATACGGGAGGGTAAGGCTCCTTGCCAAACTTAGTGCTCCGCCCTCTCTGTAGGGACGCTACTGTACATATGTCTGTATATTCAGCTGTTTAACAGAGTTATCTTTTGATAGACCTGCAAATCACCTCTCACCTATGACAACAGTTGACTGTCTATCTTCCTCCACCCCAGAAACAATTGTATCTTTTTTCTCCTTGCATTGCAGGACCCCTGCAGGAATCATAAAAGCTACAGAGAAGTCCTCTCTAGGATGAAGCCCCCTATTATTCCTTTTGTGCCCCTCATCTTAAAAGGTGAGCAGCACCCACTTTGGGCTTTGGGCCTCTGCTCCCTGCATCAGGATCCCTTGAATTGGGGTGTGTGAAAAAGACCTAGTTTGGGCTTGACTTAGTGCCCAAGCCTATGCCACACAAGGTGTGGGCCTCTGTACCAGCAGTACGCTGATGAGGAGTGCTGGCCACTGCCGGTGAGAAGGCGGAGAAGGGGTGGAACTGGGCAGAGGGAGGGCCAGAGGGTGGATTGGGTCTGGCATAGGCTGCTGCCGAATCCTGTGCTCCCTCTGAAGCCATGGAGCCAAACACAGGTCTCCTAAGTTCTTCACCAGCTAAGTAGCTGGTGCAGATCCAAATAGACTCATCAGGATGATTGGAGTTCTACACGAGGTAAGGGAACCAACGCAAGGCAGCAGCCCCGGCACCTCTCCACAAACAGTGTCCCGCTCAGCCACCATGTGTCATCCCACAAATGGTCCGCCCCTGCTCAAAGTGTTTGAAAGCACAACTTTTATTATTATTATATGTATAAACTGCTTTTCAGCAAAGTGGTTTACATGGCAAAGATAAGAGGGCTCTCAGTCCCAAAGAGGCTTACAATCCAAAAAAGACACAAGGGAGCCATGATGGAATGACTAGGAACAGTTGCTCTTCCCCTGAGAAGTGTAAGAGAACCATCAATCGAAAGGAATCTCTTTTCCCAGTTAGCAGGGGCATCTATAATCCCTCCCTACACATCTGCTGCATTTGTCATAATTGTGGATATTTTACTACTAACAATGACAAGTGCCTCTGAGCATGTGCAGAGTTGTCTTTTCTCCCATCCCCTAATGATCACAATTCATTCTGAGCACTAGGAGGAGGGGCTTCAAGCCATGGACTATGATTGTGACCTGGGATCTTTCAAAATGAGAATCTAACCATTGCCTGGCCTTCATTCCTTCTTGCTCACTCATTTTGTTTTCCTGTCTTTTCCTCTCTTTTTTAATACTCAGACCTGACATTTTTGCACGAAGCCAGCAAAACCTTGTTGGATGGATTGGTCAATGTAGAGAAGCTGGTAAGATCCTGCCTCTCTCCCCTGCATGTTTCTGTCCTTGGTAGCAAACACATTTGTCCTCACTTCCTCAATCTGCATAATAGGAATAATGACTTCATAGAGTTGGGCCCTCCAAGGTGAAGTAGCACACTTTTCACTAGGAACAGATATTCTGAAACAGCGATTGTATTTGGTAAATACAAATACAAATATCAAATTGTATTTGGTAAATTGGCTTGAAGCTCAACATTAAAAAGACTGAGATCATGGCAACCACTCCCATCGCTTTCTGGCAAGTAGAAGGGGAAGAAATGGAAGCAGAGAGTTTATTTTCCTGGGCTCCAAGATCACCACAGATGGTGATTGCAGCCATGAAATTAAAAGATACTTGCTTCTTGGGAGGAAAGCTATGGTGAACCTAGACAACTTAATAAAAAGCTGAGACATCACCCTGCCAACAAAGGTTCACATAGTCAAAGCTCTAGTTTTCCCAGTAGTCATGTATGGCTGTGAGACCTGGATCATAAGAAGGTGGAGCGCTGAAGAATAGATGCTTTTGAATTATGGTGTTGGAGAAGACTCTTGAGAGTCCCCTGGACTGCAAGGAGATCCGGTTGGTCAGTCCTACAGGAAGTCAAGCCTGATTGCTCCCTGGAAGGACAAATACTGAAGCTCAAATACTTTGTCTACCTCATGAGAAGAGAAGATTCTTTAGAAAAGACCCTCATGCTGGGAAAGATTGAAGGCAAAAGGAGAAGGGGGTGGCAGGGGATGAGATGGTTAGATAGTGTCACTGAAGCAATGAGCATGAAATTGGGCGAACTCCGGAAGCTAGTGGAGGACAGGGAGGCCTGGCGTGCCGTGGTCCGTGGGGTGGCAAAGAGTCAGACACGACTTAGCAACTGAACAACAAATTTGATAAATAGTCAAAAGCATGTGGAGTCTGGAGAGCGTGTTCTCCATCTCAGGATTCCTGAGGTCAATGGCTACTACATGGGAAGTCTTTTTTCTTATCTTTTCTGTGTCTCTGTGGCCTAAGGAGGAACAAACGTGTTTGTAAGCAATTGAACCTGCCCCTGTTTTGTTCTGTATCCTCCTCCTCATTGATCATGTTGCTCATCCAGGAGGGGTGCAAGAAGCGCCTCAAAAAGCCTTCTTGATGTGATCTGATGTGATTTTTGCTCCTGCTTTGTATCTGCGACTGAATTGGTGAGATGTTACATGAAGCCCCCTGCCAGGCAAATGCAGGATGACTTTGTGAGGGTGTGAGTAAGAGTTCAGGTGGTCTCTCCCCACCCCCACTCATCCCCACTGACATCTCCCCCCTCCCCCTGCCCTCCAGGGATTAACTAGTGGTTGGTCCTCCGTACATCTAGGCTGGTGTGACAGTGGCGTTGTCACGGCAACGGCTTCTTCGCAGAAGCTCCTCCAGCTCTCCTTGTGAGAGGGTTGGAGAGGGGAGAGGGGGAAGGGATGCTCTCCGCTGGAGTTGGCCCAGATTTTCCTGGCCCCTGGGGAGGAGGGAGTGCAGGGTGGGGGAGAGAAATGAAGCTACCTCCAGTTAGCCAAGCCTTAATTTCCACCCCCACCCCACTTGGGCCTACTTACGACCTATGCAAAGCACAGTATGCTAGACACTCACATCCTCCAATAAAAGCCTGAATTCTGTCATTGTTAACATAAAATGTATTTTATACGTTGAGGACATTAATACAAAAATGTTTATTTGTAGAATGTGACGGGTGGTCTGCTTTCTCTTTGAACCTGATTATTTTGGGGGGTTAAAACGGAATCTAGAGCAAGTTGGGTTTCTGTGGAAGGGCAAGGAACAGCGTATTAGGAAGGATTTAATGAATAAGAAAGAATGTAGGATTCTACAGAAGGGAGAAGAAAAGAAATAAAGTCAGATGATAAGAGAGCTATGCAGGGCAAATCCTTTAAGTAAATAAATATACAAATATATTTAAAATAAAAAAATGTTTATTTCAAAATAAAATATATAGAATATATTTATAAATATATAAAAATAAAGAAGTCCATCTTTTAAATGACTAATGCTCCAATCAGGGCTAAGAACATGATTTTAAAATAATAAAAAAAAACCACAGACTTTTAGGAATCCAAAATATGTGCTGGAGAGTTTACATTTGTATGTGCTAGAGCAGTGGGTTCCCAAACCAGTGCGTTGCAATCTTATCAAACTCAGTAAGTAAATGCTAAAAGGAGAAGGGGGCGGCAGAGGATGAGATGGTTAGATAGTGTCACCGAAGCAATGAGCATGAAATTGGGCGAACTCAGGAAGCTAGTGGAGGACAGGGAGGCCTGGCGTGCCGTGGTCCATGGGGTCGCGAAGAGTCAGACACGACTTAGCAACTGAACAACAACAAGTAAATGCTGAAGATTTTTTTTAAATGAGGTGATAGCCCTTGTTCCCCCCTCTCCTTTTCTAGTCACAGCTTTTTAAAAAGTCATGGGATTTCATTAAAGATTCTCAAAGGCTCGGCCTCTAAAAATTGACCTTTTAGTATCTGGTGGTGAAATAAGCAATGTATCAAATGGGTACAGGTTTGAAATGTCTTGATGGAAGATAATTTCAGCATAAAACCTCTCCATTTTCTGCCAGCGGAAAGGGTTTCCCTTGGAACTGTTTCAGTGGGATGGTGCTCCCTCTACTGGGGCAACACCATAACGAAAGATATTAAATTCATCTCACTGAGAACATCATATTTGCAGATCATTGTACTTGCACATAAAAGAGCCATTGCACATTTTTGCACATTGTATAGAGCCAGCTGGGACCCTGTTCAGCAACTAGATTTACAGGAGTGCCACTTGGAGGAGACAATAAAGGTTTCTTTCCCTCCTACCTGCTGCCCTTCCTTCCTCTTTTGCCTTTGGGTTGGCAGCAGGAAAGGAGAGGCTTGTCTCAGGGGGAAGCACTGATTTGGCCTCTCATTGCTAATCTCTATCCTGATATTACTTCTAGGCCTTGAGCAACGTAGGCATTTCATTTATTCAAATATGTGTCCTACCCTAATGCAGAAGTTCAGGCTAGCTAGGTAATAGAAAGGATAAAATTATACATGCTTAAAAGTTGTGATATATTACATTAAAATATCCCCTTATGGTCTTAACTCCTCCTTAGCAAGAGGAGATTTTTGACAGGGACAGTGTGTGATTTTAAAATAGATTTAAATAATAATAATTTAAAAAACTAAGGTACCCAGGCAGCCTGTATTCTGTGTCCTGTATGCATTTGAGAGCAAATGTGCATGTTTTTCTTATTTTGCATAATGTATACTTCGTTGTTTTAGGATTTGGGATGATTCTGGTTTTACTAGCCATGCAAAGGAGTTGATGCAGGTCACTAAAGTCTTCAGTAGCTGCTCATTTTGTTCAGTCTCCCCGCTCTGGTTTTGGGGGCTTTATATCAGTCACTACACTTTCAGGCATTACTTTACAACTATAACGGCTAGACATTTCCCTTCCTTTTGAGAGTGAAAGCTGAGAGTCATACTTGTTTTTTGCACAACATGCCACATTCTGTCGTGTTATGTCCTGTTGTGAGTGCTTGCAACAGTCACATCAGTGTGTTTGCAGCATGGGATCAGAGGCAGACC
This sequence comes from Lerista edwardsae, assembly GCA_029204185.1. NCBI lineage: Eukaryota > Metazoa > Chordata > Lepidosauria > Squamata > Scincidae > Lerista > Lerista edwardsae. The sequence goes on from JAJKFI010000047.1 coordinate 9,447,175, forward strand.
TAAGGGAGGGCAAAGCTCTAAGTTTTGCAAGAAGCCTTACCTTGCAGTGGAAATCACTCCTCTCCTGCACCGTTTTAGCCAATCCTCACAAGGAAAAGCAACATCTTGGCGTTGCTTACTGGCTACAGCAGCAAGGGATTTACATGACAGGGTAAGGCTTCTTGCAACACTTAGAGCTTTGCCCTCCCTGTAGATCCACCTCTGCATGGGATACCTAGTTATATAGAACTGGCCATCCTTGAGGCCAACTGAAGTGGTTGCCTCAGGTAGCAGATGGGTGGGGGCCACCCATCTCTGTTCGCCTACTTGCCTCCTCTGCTCTTTCTTCCATTCCATGGATGGTAAAAGAAGGAACAGAGAAGAAGAGGAAGTACGAAGGGAAAGAATGTGCCACGCTAGAACACTGGAAGAAGAACACAGGGAAAAACAAAGGCTTGTCAGTGGTTGTCCTGCTAGTAGTTGGGGGGGGGGGATGACCCTGAGCAGCAGGCCACGCATTATCCCTCCAGAGGCTGTCTGACAATACATCCAATTTTCATCAGAAAACCAGAAAAGCTGTCAATTTTCAATATGAAAAGCTGTATTGTTTAGAAGTTGACCAAAAGCTAACGCTTTTGTCGCATGAGGCGCCAGAACAGGTGAGGTGAGGTGAGGTGTGGGGGGCAGCAGCCTGAGGGGGGCAGTCTGCCCCCTGGCCCTGGGCAGCACGTGGGCCTGGGATGCAACTGCATAGGGTAAGTCACACCTTAGGCTTCAGGATGTCTAGTGCCAGTCCTGTAACTAGAGATGTTTCAGATCCGACACCTATAACAATTAAGCTTTTTCTTTTCTCATATCTGCAGCACTCTGTAGCAGAGAAAGTTCGGACAATCAGGAAATGCCGGAGCCGGCCTCTCTGTGAGTATTGGTGCTCACCAATAAAAGCAAATGCAGTCACTGGTCCCCCCCTTTTTTTTTTTACATGTTTCTCAATACTCAGTGGATTGGATTGTAGGAGGTCAGGAAGACCCAATCCCCTCCTCTTACCTTTTGTTCCCTCTTAGCTACTGTTTTTGGGATACTACAGAGTCAAGATATGGCTAAATTGGGAGAAAGGACGATAGATATGTCATCTGTCACTGATTGTTCACAGTTTTGAAGCCTTTCCTTATAAAGCTTTTTTTCTTTAAAGAGACTAGCAGCTGATTTTCTCAAGATTCTGCATCCAGCACAAATACCATGCTTAAGCTGTGTGTTTATAACATTGCAGAATACAGAGAGCCCTAAATTTGGCCAACCAACTGTGATTGTATTTCAGAATCCTTAGGATATTGCACCTAAAACCGACAGTCACCTGACATATCTCTTCTTTACTATTTCATGCTGCAGGAGCAGGGATAAAAAGTTTAAATGTTCTCCCTCATCAAATGTCCCTTGTGTGTATAAAACTAGCATGTCAGGGAAGGATCGGGACTAGTCCTGTTCCTGACAAGTAATGGAGGGCTGCAGTTTATTGGCAGAGCACCTGCTTTGCATGTAGAACGTTTCAGGTTCAGTTCCCAGCATCTCCAGGCTGAAAAATGCTTAAGAAACGTTCCTGTCTGAAACCTCAGCAAGTCCTCAACCAGTCAGTATCGAGAATACTGAGCTAGCTGGACCAATGGTCTGATTTTTATACTGAATCACAGTATAATGATGTATAATACACAGGGAAATGATGCAAGCAGCCCCTCTTGATACTGCCCCCCCCCGTCTGTCTTGAAATGTAGGACATGTCCTGGAAAAAGAGGACCTCTGGCCACCCTGCTTCCATTGGCAGATCCAATGCTCGGCCTCAGGCCAGGTAGCCCAACACGGACCTGCTCTAGTCACCGCCAGCATAATAGCCAGTGAAGACTCGAGGAGTCCCATTCCAGGGAGGGGGGATCCCATGGGATGCAGCAGTTGCCATTTGGCTACCGCTGCTCCTACGGGAGCTGGACAGCTTAGGATTGGGCTGCCTGTCTGAAAACAGCTTTCTGTTGAATCTATGAAGCTGCCTTATATTGTTGATCCATCTGGGTCAATATTGTCTATACACAGTCTGGCAGCAGTTCTCCAGTGTTTCAGACAAGGGGTCTTTCCCAGCCCTCCCTGGAGACACCAACCTCTGCATGCAACGCAGGTGTTTTGCCACGCAGGTGCTGCCCTCGTCTTGTACAATGAAGGTGCCTCTGAAGAAAGGAAATATTTTAGTGAGACCATGGCATTCAGTTTGCTTGGAATTGCATTACTTTCAGGCTGACTGAGAAAGGATGTGAGGTATGTTCTGTGCTCTCCTGAGTGACACTTTTTCTTCTGCCTCTTCTTCCGGCAGGCCTTGACATGGAGTCATCTCCCCAGCAGCTGCAGACAAAGGCTTACGTCCGGCAGTTCCAGGTCATTGACAATCAGAACCTGCTGTTTGAGCTCTCTCACAAGCTGGAGTCAAACAGCCAATGAGGCCACTGCCTGGGAGCAAGCGTCGCTTAGCAACGAATGTTTACTCTGCGCGACACTCAAGCACTTTTTGGATGAACAGGGATTCCTCCTAGGGTTTGCCCGGGTTGGAGAGGACAACATGGTGTTGCCAACACGGCAGGGACGACCAATCTGGGTCAAAGGCAGCCCAAGACATTTTGGTCCCTCCAGTGGAAAATCCAAACAGCACCACCTTCCTCCTAACTTACAGGGACACAGTTTGCTAGTAAGTTCTCCTGCCAGGGTCAGGCTTTGATGCCAGAGGTATAAGAGCATTCCCCCCAGTTTGACAACAGCAGCGACACAACAACACTATTTAAATCACTTACCCATTTGCTGCCCTTTAATGGCACCTCACCTTTGCCTAGTTACAAGGCCAGCACTATCTCTTGAACAAGCTTCATTGAAATGAATGGGAGCTGCTCAAGAGCATGTTTGAATGGGGCTTGTGCAGAAAAACCTTCCACTGGGTTAGTGGCCCCTTGATCAGAAATCTGTCTGTCTCCCATTCTGCCACTTTTTAAAGGCACTCAAAAAAACACCTCACAATGGCAGCTGCTGTTGACCTTCCTTTTAAGAGAACATAGGATGGAAAATAGAAAAGCCAGAGGAGATACAACTGTTTTGTGAAGGAGGGGAAGCCAAAACTGGACTTTGTGTCTTACTTGCACTGAAGGTTGGTGCCCTGCTCAAGCAATTTCCCTCTCCCTCATCAGCGCAAGGGAACAAGTCCTTGAAAATTACAATTTTAAAAATCAGCTACATAAGCTTCCAGTGTCATGAATCGGACACATTACAACCACCAGAGATAGCATGTGCAGAAAATGTTGAGAAATGTTACTTTTTAATCTTTTAATCCTCCTCTTATGTCTACAGTCTTCGCGTACAGTTAATAATAATAATAATAATAATACTTGGATTTATATACCGCCTTTCTTACGTCACCAGATTTCTCTAATGACTGTAACTCAAGGTGGTTTACATAGGCAGACTTTATTCAGAAACCCGAAGGTTTTTATAATTTTTACAGAAATGTTCTATCTTTCAAGAACTACACACATACAGATGGATCTTTCTGGATTTAGTCCTTCTTTCTGGCCACCTGTTTGTCTTCTTGCTGGCTGATAAACGGCTTCCCTGCTCCCATCAGAGAAGCGGCTGAACTTAGATTACCATTTTAAGGAAGGTTTGATGTGGACACCTTTTAAAAAAACAAAACCACATTATTATTAACTATTAATTATTCCCAGGAGGCTCTTGGTAGAATCTTCTCAGGTTTCAGTTCTTGCAGATGGCTGATATAAAACAAATCAATGACACTCTCCAGGTAGTTAAGGTGGGGAAATGGTTTTGTCTTTCCTTTTAAAATCCAACTTTGACTTTTATATGTTTTGAGAATTTCTGTTTTGTGGGATTTTAGCTGCAGGAATTTAAAACACTACATCAAGATTATGTGTCTCTTTTAGTGCTCTAGTTGAGAGCATATCTGCACTACAGATTTTAACTGGACTACAGTTCATTCCATCTCCCCAGAAAACTATGGTTCTATGATGAGGATGAGGGCTAAGAAGATCTAACAAAGAATTGTCAGCAACCTTGCCAAACTACAGTATCCAGGATTCTTTTGAGAAGGCATGATGATTCACTTGATTTAAAATTGATATATGTGGTATAGATATATGTGGTTTCTGGTTCTGGCTCCTGTTTGGACTTCTTGTCTAGTATTTGTGGATCCATTGGAAAGAAACCAGCACTTTTTCCTCTTGGTTAAGGGTCACCCTTGAGCTCTGGAGTGTTTGCAACAGCAATTTCAAAGAGCCACGAAAGGGTAAATGGATTGGCACCTCAGGGTCTTAGAATCTTAGAGGCACTCACAAGAACACTAGGTACATTTTAGTTAGCCCTTGCTGTCCACACAATTTTGATGATTACAAACTGACAAAACCACCTTGTTCTCACTCTTCCAAAGTGCCTTTGAAGATTATGGCATAGTGATTCAAACCATCTTCACTCCAGTTGAATTATCTGGAATCAATTATCAGGATTAATATTGGGATACTGTTTCCATAGCCATTGATTGAAGGAGCATATTGGGAAGGGGGCTGCTCTCTTATTGTCAGCCTCTCTCCAATTGTGTGAACAAAAAGTTGGTATAAAATGTACTGAATTGTTCTTAGCCCTGCTGACAAGTGATCTCAAGAACTCTAATTCTCAAGAGCATTAAATGTAATCTGTGTTAGTAATTTTTGAGAACAGAATCAGAGACCATATTTTTTTTCTGGATTAATTCAACTTTGTGGGTCTTACCATAGGTTTTGGCTTTCTTTCTGTGGGCAGAGAGTAACAAACCAAATCCGCAGACTAGAGGTCTCCCTCATAATCAGTGAAAACATATAACGATTGATTGTGAATATTGACAGGATGATTCAACAGGACAGAAGGTGCCTTGTTTCTTAGCATCTGCTCAAGAGTCCTTCAAACATCTTCAAGATTCTTTCTCCATCCCTGCTCCATCCTTCATTCTGGGGCTAGTCTCAAGGTCAAAGGTATAAATGAAGACAACCAAACAAGCTATCTTTATTAGACAACCAGATAAATGTATCTTTCAGGAAAGAACTCTGAAGGTTTTTTTTTCTGGACTAAGGTGTGGTAAGATATAATAACTCATGACTGTGCCCAGTTCCATAATTCCTGCAAGTGGTTTGAGCCCTGGATTTTGTTTTCAGTGCCATGGTTCAGTCCTGGAAATGTGAAATAGTAAGAGTGCCTCTGAGCATGTCCAGAGTGCATTCCCTACAGTACTGAGTAACCACAGCCCACTTCCACATTTTCTGATTAGGAGGCAGGGTTTTCAAGTTAGAGGATAAAGGTTTGACATTTGGATGCTTTTCTTTTTAGAATTGAGCCACTCTCCCTGCCATATTTCTAATAGCTTTAATATTTGGTCACATTTTTAATAAAAAAAAATAGGATATCAAAGAACCTTCTGGCTTTTAAAAACTTGATTTTGTGCTTTGCCAACTTCTCCTGAAAAGGATTGTTTTTTTGTGGTGGAGGGAGGTGTTTGCCAATCACAACTTTTTGTTCAGGGACTTTTGTTTCAGGGTCTCTAGCTTTTCTCTATATTCCTTTCTCTCTCTCCCGGTGAGAGCTTCAGGTCCTAATGTGACAATGTGCGTGCCTGTGTGCGTGTGTATATACATATATATATATTTTTAATGAGATGCTCTTGAATTGTACATTTATTTTTTAAAAAAGAGACTTGTATGATATCTGACCATTGTACAGTGAATTTTCTACAGCTGGAATGAGGGACGGCTTTGCCTACTTATATATCCCAAAAGCTTCCATGAGGTGGAATGTAAGATGTGTTTGTGTTGTTCTGGGGAAGCTCAGTTTATTTTGGGTGTTATTATTATTATTGTTATTGTTATTATTTTCCTACAGATGCACTTGGGTGATAAACCAAATGGTGGAAATAAAAAAAAATGGTGAAAACTAAAAACAGTGATTGGCTTTTCTATAGCTCAGGATGTGGGCAGACTTCAAGCTTAAAGACCTACTTTTTAACTTAAACCCCGCAAGCTCCCCAGAGCCAGCTGTATAATGCTGAATCAGCCAGGGCAGGGAGGGCACGGCTGATTGCCTCTTCCATCCCCTGAACCATATTCTTGAATGATCTGCAGATATGGGTACAAATCTACATCTCACTTAGGCTAGGAATTCTAACAGCTTAGTCAGAAGCTTGGTTAGTATAGAGGGAAGTAACCTTTTGGTTGTTCCTTGTTCTTTCTCTGATGCAGCTGGTTAACTGACCATGTTAATTAAAACGATCATTTTAGGAACTGCCCCAGTATGGGGTACCGAGAAAAGGTGATCAAGCTACAGAAATTCTAACTTGTTTGGGTGAGCAGCAAGAAAAAAGGAACAAAAACGTGTGGACCTGAGTGATGCATATCTGAAACTTGCTTTCCATTACATTTTAATGCTCTGAAGACGAAAATGAAGGAATAGTCTCACCTGAGTTGTACTGCGAATGTACACATACATACATAGACAACTGTTTGTTTGTATACCACCATCCCCCATGACCACTCAGATAACAAGTTGGGAGGATGGGCCACTTTATTAACTGATATTTACAAGCAGGAAAAATTGAAACTTGGGCTCTGCAGCTCATGCAGCTTCTTGATGCTGCAAAACAGATGTAGTGTGGCGGTGAGGAATTAAAGGGGCACCAGGATACCTGGCCCTCATCCTGGTGTTACCAGAGGCCTAGCGTAGGGGGGCCAAGGGTGCAAATTTTGCACCCCTAAAAATTAAGTTGAAGCCAGATAAAGGCATGCAGAAGCCAGCAGTGCCTCTCCCCGGCTTTAAGTGAACCTCTGACATTGAGAACTGCCCTCTTATGGGTCTCAGATCTTGGGCCTGTCCTAATCTGCACAGGCCCCTGCCAAGGTCAAGCCATTGCCCTGGCATGCTTCCCAGCCTGACCTCCTCCCACCCCCAGCAGCCATGGATTGGCTGGGCCTTTTGCAGGCCTGGCCCCATCACCACGCTGGATCTGATTGGTCTCTTTAAGGGCCAGAGGCAGGGCTTCTTAGGCTGGGGTGTCACAATGCCCAAGTCTGAGACCCTCAGCATTAACATCAGTCAATCTACAGTATTTATATACCGCTTCTCGACACCAAGTTCACAAAGTGGTTAACAGGCAAATAGTAATAATAATAATAGTTAAATGGTTAATAAAGTTAAATTAACATATTGTACTGGAGAGATTATTTACTGGAGATGTCACAGGAGGAACCATCTCATATGACAATGCTCAATAAAAATAACTATTTTTTATTAAGATTTAATACAAGAATTTCCATTTTTATCCAGAGAACATTTGTCCATTTTATCCAGTAACAATGTTACTAGCTTTGATAGGAGGCCAACTTGAAAAGCAACAGGACTGTGTGACGTCACAACTGTTGTCTTTGCAGGAATAAAGATTCTGGAGGGAAATGCTGTTGGAAGTGTCTGCTCAAAAATGTGTGGAACTGATCCCTGGTCAAATGGGAATGGCTGGACTTCTGTAATCCTTCCATGCCTCTCTTGAATCATAAGAGTCAATGTAACCATATGCACATTGGTTGCATAGACATGCTCTACATTTTCTCTTGCTCCTCTCCTGTGAGTGGACCTTTCCAAGAAAGAGGTCAGGGTGGAAGCAGCCAGAGACTGCTCAGACTGCCATCCTTGATGTCGTCCAGCTAGAGCAATGATGGTCACTCTATCAGAATGTTGTATTGCAGGCAAGGGAGAGTTAGACACATAAGGCAAGAATCAGGAGGGCGTGCAGCCTGACTGTGTTTGCCTCTGTCCAAGAAAAGTCTAAATAGGCACAAATTCTCCCCCCAACTGCAGCAGGGACTCTATGAAAACAGCAGCATCCCTCTGTCTCCACATTATTATTATTATTATTATTATTATTATTATTATTAATTCTATTTCTACCCCGCCTTTCTGCCCGAGGGCACAAAAGGCGGCTTACAACATTTAAAAGGCAATACAGCCACAATATACACAATAACATATTAAAAACAATGTTTAAAAAGTTAAAATTTAAACAAGCCCCGTGGATCCCATAATTTAAAAAATGTAAAAATGTACAATATGACTGTAGGAGGACGGAGGAAAATGGAAGACAAGACTGTAGTTTTCACAGTGCTCCATTCTTGTCCTGTATTTGCTTATTACTTTTCCACCTTACTTCTTTGTTTGGAAAGAGTTGAAAATGTTGATCTGTAGATGTGTTAACATTTCTCTGCATATGAAAGTGTTCTCACTGTCTTTTCCTCCCCATTTCACTCTCCTGTCTCTGCCTCAGATTACGAACAGATTTTTTTAATCATTCTTCTGACCTCTGCCTCAGTTTCCCCTAATAACCCTTCCTTCCTCCCTCCCTCCCTCCCCCCCCCCCCGTTCTGCTCTAACCTTCCCTTGCACAGTTTCTGACCACCTACAGTAAATCAGTTTTATTCCTTCCTTTCCATTTCCCACCATCTCTCTTATTCCTTGTCTCTTCCATGCTCACACTTTTCAGCCACTTGGCTCTTCTATTCCCTTTCTCCCGCCTTTCCAACATCCTCCCTACATGCACCACCATCATTCCCTTTTATTCCTCCTTCTCTCTTCACATTTTGTTGGACTTAATTGGCAGGAGTGATCCTGGGGGGGGGTCAGTGCTGGGGGTACACTGCCAGAGGTGCAGACCTACCTTTGTGTTCGTGGGGGCAAAAGCCCCGGGCACAGCACGCCTGGGGTGGGAGGAGGGCTGCAACTAAGCACCTCACCTTGCTGAGAGGCGAGCAGTTTTGGCCCTCCTGCCTACCCTTGTCATCGTACAAAATGGAGCCTGGCATGGCATGAGGGCGGAGTGGAGTGACGAACAGAGTGGAGGGGCGGGGACACAGCGGGGGGGGGGGAGACTGTCTCTGTCCCTGGGTGGCCCATTGGCTCGATCTGCAACTGCACAGGTGCGCCCCCTGCAGGTGCCGCTGCCGCCCCCACCCGGCTTCAGCACACGGCCGCTCCCCAGATGCTGGTCTGGGAAGCAGCTGCCTCCCAGATCAGCCCAGCTACTGCAGCTGCACTGAGGCTGGTCCAGGAAGCGACAGCGTGCAGCCAGCTCCAGCCACACGTGGCCGCTTCCTGGAGCAATGTGGCTAGTAAGTGGCCCTCAGATGGCACCAAGGGCCATCCAGGAAGCAGCCGCGTGCTCGGTGGCAGTAGGGGTGGGTGGGCAGCACCCCTTCCCTCCCCCCCAGATCTACCACTGTTAATTTGGCCACACTGAACTTTCTTTATCAGGCTAAATATGCCACCACATACCTGTGTTTTATTCCCTTTTTCTATACCAAAGAGCTCTCCCCTTCATTTTCCTCCCTCCATTATCAGGCTCAAATAGTCCACATAGCTGTCTTTTACTATTTTCTTCTTTCCTACAGTATCAGGCTCAGAGTGCAGTCCTAACCTGGAGTTAGACTGGCTCAGTCAGGCCAGCAAAGTTTGGCTGACGCAAGGGCCACCATAAAGCCTGTTTGGACCACTCTCTGAGTCAGGGAGGATGGCGCATGTCTCTGTGTAGCCAGGAACACTTTTAGTGGCACCAAATTCCATAGGTTAATTTTGTTTCTTGTATTTTATTTCTTGTCTTTTAATTTTGTTTCTTGTCTTTGTACTGACCTTCAGTACAAATCATCAGGACAGTTGGCAACACGCGAAAAAACATGATACTGTAAACGCTTCTTCTAACAATATATCTGGGAGCATAATGAAGTCTTTGGCTGGTGCCAAAAATCATTATATGTTGTGTGCTTAACTCCTTTTTTCTGCACCAATGTCCATCAACTATCACCCAGAATTATGGGAGGTGGAGGAAAACCCTAGTTGCTTTTTCAATAGCATATGTGATGAATCTCTTCTTTGCCCTAGGGTCGCCAATTCTTTTTTCTGTTTTCCCATATCTGGGGCAAAGTTAGCTCACCAGCAGCTTTGGTGCAATCTTACTTGTTTCATAGCATCATCGTATTTAGGCTCACGCTAGAATGGGAAGTGTCCTGTGCGTACTAAAACTTACTTCTACAGCAGCTGTAGTCCCTCAGCTGTGCCTCTGAGCATCTATACTTTCCTTCATGGTAAGCAGATCCACAAGCCAAAGGACTACTATAGAGGCCAGTTTCCTCCCAGATTTGACAAAGTGTTAAGGGATGTCATGTATGCAGCAGCCACAGCAGCTACCACGTGGCCAACATCCAGTGATGTCATTCAGGGGGAACGGACCAGAACGGGTGTTCCGGATCCTAATGGGCTCCGTGGCTGGTTCCGGGTTCCTGACAAGTGCCAATCAAAAGTGAGTTCCTGTTCCTAAATCATTTGAATGACACCACTGCCAACATCCCTTGCAGGCAGCGAATACATGTGAGATCGGAAAACTGAATTCCCAAGCAATTTCTGGGCCCCCTTCCTTGGCTCCTGGGCCCCCTTTCCGACCCTGGGCCTAGGTACAAATTACCCCCATACAGTCGTGGATGCAGGGGGGTGCAGGGATGGCAAGCCGCATGGGCGCCGGGCAGCGGGGGGGGGCGCCATTGCACGGAGTCCGCGTGCCATTGCACGGAGTCCGGGCGCTTTTTGCCCTCCCTCCCTCCTGTGTGCCTGGAACGCTCCGAAATGGAGCACTTCCGGGCGCAGGGAAGGCGTGGCGGGGAGACGCACGGGGGTGGGGCGACGTGCCGGGGGCGCGGTTTCGTCGCCTTGCCATGGAGCGTGCTCCTGGCCTGGACCGCCTCTGCCCCCATACTCTCCTCTCATGGGCTCTGACCTATGAAGTAGGCTCTTGGGCAGTTGGAATGAAGTTTTGATTTGGCTATCAGTTTACCTGATTAGTGGAAAGGATCAGTGGTATTCAAATGTTTTAGACTGGGACCCACTTCTTAGAATGGCACTTGTGTTGGGACCTACTGGAAGTGATGTCATTAACCTGAAAGTGATGTCTTGGCAGGAAGTGCCATCATCAAGCAGGAAGTGCTGTCAGTGTGATGTAATCAAATGATACTCCTAGAATGCAAACTGGCATTCTTGGGTTGAAGCAAATGCACAACCATGAAACATCTTTGACAGAAAGCAACATTAGGACAAAATATCAAGTAAAAGCACTGAACTAAAAACAAAATAAAAAATAAAACTTCATTTGAAAATTCGAACTGTTAACACTCACAAAAGGAATATAGCAAACCCATCTGACATCAGGTTGCGATCCACCAGGTGGGTCCCGATCCACAGTTTGAATAACACTGAAGTAATAGCCATGGACTATATTTGCATTTGCAAGCACAGTATTGTTAAAAATTACATCTTCACTGATGTATAAGATTGATGAAGCATGAACTCGTGTCTTCGCTGTGCTTTTTTTCTGGCGAGGTTGGGCAGGCGGGAGCTGCTGCTGCTGCTGCTACAGCTCAATCACAGCTGCGATAAAATCCTGCATTTCTCATTTGTTTTCCTATGTGTAGCTGTTTCCTATGTGTAGTTTGTTTCCTATGTGTAGCTGTGGTTTTATCCCGCTAATAACACAAAAATGGCATCGGTAGTAACCCGCTTCCACTTATTCATTGCTTCAGGCAATGGGGGATTATCTATCTAGTCTTTTAAGGTCTATGTTGTGTACTTAGAGGCTAGAGCCCTTTCCAACATCCAAATTAAAAAAGACTGAAAAGCGACAGACGAAACACTGAAAGTCGCCACTGGCCACGATTCTCTCTGGACGTCCTAAACGTTGCAATTCTCCACTGATTTCTATGGGCATCTCTCTCATCAATCTTCCTGGCGGGAAAAGTGCCTTCGCAAAGTGAACCAAGAGCTGCCCGAACGCGTCCTTCTACCCTGACAGGGTGATGGTTCGAAGGGGCGGAGTTATTTCGGCGCATGCGTGTTGGCCGAGGGGGCGCGCCTCGCCGCCATTTTGTGTGGCCGCCGGGCGGGCGCGCGGCTGTTTCCGGGTTGGAGGCCCCGGAGCGGAGCGAGAGAGTGCAGGTGAGGGGAGGAGAGGCGAGGCCCCTGGAGTCTGCAGTGGGTGGCGGCCCTGGGTTTTTTTTAAAACCTTCCATGACTCTTAGTCTTGTGGGCGAGGGCAGAAGCCTTGAAGAGGCCCTTGACTGGCGCTTCCCTCTTGGGGTCAGGGAGTAGGAGCTGTGGGGAAAAGGGGCTTCAGGTAGGCCCTGTGCGGGGGGAGTCTGCCTGGGGACGCAGCTGGGAAACTGCCCGAGAGGAGGGTGGGAGGCTTGCCCTAGTGGAAGCGGGGTTCTCGGTGGGCAGGGCTTTAACCATTTGTTACAGGGGCTGCCTGGCTGAGGTTGGTGGAGCCAAAGAGGCGTGTGCTTGGGCTGTGGAGTGGGGCAGGAAGAGGGGCTGTGGCTTCGGACCTGGGCCGGTTGAGTTGTGGGAGGGCGAGAATCAACCGTGTTTGACGTTAAGACGCCTGGTTTCTTCTAGTCCTGGGTTTTTGGGGAACAGGACACTACCTACTAGCGTTGCTGGATGCAGTGTGGTCAGTATAGTGTGTGTGTGTTGCCTTTGGATCAAGAACCTCAGATCTCTTGGTTAGCCAGTCCTTTTTCTTTTTAAAATAGTGGTAGCGGTGAATTGTGTTTTCCAGGCAAGGAATTGTTGGGCTAGGAAAGCTTTTGTGAGTGGTTGGGCTGATGGAGTATAAGTAACATGGATATGAATGTGAAAATGGTGGGAATGGGAATGTGGGTAAATTACACTGGTAGTTTTGACCAAATTGGGTGGTCGACTCAGTAGGTGGAGTGTGTGTAAGGTGGAACAAAGTGGTTGTGGGCTGGGAGGTCTGTATGTGGGAGACTAGTTTTGTGGCTGAAATGGTGGTGGGAGTGTATCCCTGGAAGTGCTGGTGTGGTGATTGGCCTAGGTGAGGGTGTGGCAAGAGAAACTGCCCTTTTTCTCCCTCCTTCTAAGTTGTAGGTAGTTGAATTGAGAGGTTACGGGTGCAGGTTATGAGTACAATATGTTTTTCCTGAACCTTCATCCATAATCTGTTGTTCATGATTGTCATTTGAGATGTTGAAAACCCTGCAGGCAGAGAGATGGGATGTGTTTTCTTTTGCATATTTTCTTCTGTATGTTGAATCCAATATGCTTATAAACATTGTCCTTTCAGTTTTCTTCCTAATCAAGAAGAAATGTCTTTTATCTTTTTTTTACCCATTGTCCTTTATTCATTCTTCTAAAAAGAAAAAATAGTCTTTTTGGCATTCCCTAGGCTTAGTTCCCTTTTTTTCTTCCTTCCAAGGTATGTGTAGACATTCCCCCCCCCCCCAAATCCCACTGCAGGTGGAAGCTGAGCTGCCTTCCTTTTAGGATGGCACAGACTTGTTGTGGTGTTTGCTGACTAAATGTGGAGTTTTCACATTCCAGCATACTTGGGAGTGGAGGATGTGAAATGATTGGTCAAAGAGAAATCCTGGTAGTGGAATGAGAGATGCATCAAGTTAGCTTGGTGACAGCAGACTTCCTCATTGGGCAGAACTATAGGTTTCCATATACCTTTTTACATAGTGCTTCCTCATTTCTTTTGGGCCCTCCTGTGGTTTGAGAGTTGGTTTTAGATCAGGTTCAAATCCCCACTCACTCATGAAGCATCCTGTATGACCTTGTATGATTGCTAATCACAATCTAGCCTCATCTACCTCACAGGTTTGTTGTGAGGACAGAAGGGGGAGAGGAACTATGCACATCATCTTTCGCTCCTTGTGCTGTGGATCATGTTCTGATTGAGAGTCTAGTAACCTGGTGGGGTAGAATGATGGCTTAGGTCTGGAGTAAAACTAACATTTAATTTGTTGGGAGGTTTTAGATAAGTTAACCGTCTCTCTGCTTCCCCGTGTTACCAAATGAATATGATGGGTTGGCTTTGTAAAGCATTGTGCATTAAAAATTGCTATGTAAATGTTCCTGTTGCAGGGTTTGTTATGACATTCCTAACACGCAAAGCACTTCCTAGTTTTATCTGCACGTATAGGTATTTGCATGACTATGGTGGTCAACTGTCATTCCAAAACAGCAAAATCTTGCCACTAAAGGCTATATGCAACCTAGATTGTGCAGGCATCTGTTTGCAATGAGTTTGGGTACTGAACCACCTGTCTTAGTGGGAAATCTAGTTAGTGGGTCCCAATTCCAGCTTCACCATTCCAACTCTTGGTTGCCAAAATGCTGCTATTTGTCTTTGAACTGGCTTGAGTATATGTTCCCTTGGTGCCAGTTCTGGAATGATGTGTGCATATCCTTGCAGTGTGCTTTTAACCTCTCTGACTCATAATTCTTTCTTTGCCTGCAGTTTTGACCGTACCCTGCTGTGCTCCCACCCTCCAAAGTAGCTGCTGTACACAGGTCCTCATGCTAGACCTCATGTCATAGCTAGGTAGGCTATCACGTTTTTCACACTTTTTGGGAACTGGCAATTGGCAGATCTCTAGTGAAAATTTGCTGTGTTCAAGTCTATATCTAAAATTGTTCCTCTTCTCTATTTAAATTAGCCTTTCACTTCCCTTGTAGAAGCAGCACTGTTTTCAACATTGATATGTTAACCATGAACAGTTACAATTTTATGGTATGATAATTAGAAGTTGGATTTTTTTTGGTGATAATGAAATAACACAGCACCACTTTCCAAACTTCTCATTTTTGTCAAACAAACAAACCCAACCCTGAAATCAGTGGAAAAAATAAAACCATTCTCTAATATCTTTACATGCATGTGGCTGCATCTGCTGACACTATCATGTACCTAATATAGTTTTAAAGTGATTATAATTTATAAAAATGCATCCTTGGAATAAAAACACATAACATTGCTTTCTGCACTTTTGATTTTAGAAAACATTGACAGCCAAAATCAAATAAAATTCACCCACCTCTTACTATAATAGTTTAAATGCAGCACTATCCAAACTTTATTGTGAAACCCTCCGTGCAGCAGATTCAGTGCTTGGAACCCAGAAGTGGTGATGACATGGCTGCCAGTTACTCCTGGGTTGGAGGTAATGGAGAAACTCGGAAAAGTGCGGTAAGAGGCTCAGCAGGGGCGGGGCGGCTTCGCATGGTGAAAACCTTGTGCACAGAGTGCATCAGGTCTCCCTGCTGGCTGACAAACATCCCGTACCACCCCTGGAAGCCGCACCTCACAGATTAGGGACCACTGCTTTAATCAGTAGCTGTTTGGTATGGGTTGGGATGTGAAAGGCTATTTGTATAACAGCCATTTGTAATTCCTATCCAGGACACAGTGCTTGGCCTTCAAAGGCCTGTGTTCAAATTCCTGTTTGATGGTTAATTTAGGGGCCCATACCCCGGCCATGCCTGCCTGGGAGCTGCTTTTTCACAAGTAGCTGAAATAATTTTTTGATGACCTAGCCACATATTTGGGGGCTGATTTTTGGGACTTCTAGCCTCTTCCTGCAAAATGGGAATATTGACAATTTGCAAATAACCTTAAGGTATTTTTAGGTTGTGAACTTTTGGGGCAGAGACCTGTATGTTCAATTTCTGTAAAGTACTATCTCCATGAACAATACTATATAAATGTTTTTCTATAATTTATATCCTGACTTTCTATAGGCAGTTTACAACTTTAACTTTAAAAATGCAAAAGAGTTACACATAAATAATCCCAACAGTATAGTGTGGCCAAAAAAAAAAAAGTAGTCCTATGATAAAAATAAACTGAAGAGGTTCTTGGAACAATCAGGCAATGACCAGGCCAGGTGAACCTTTTTTGAATCCATATTGTGGACACTATGATGGAAAAGTATCTTATGTCTTCCTGTCACATATCCAGCGGGACAGAGAGAAGAGCCTCAGAAATAGCAGTGGTCTGTTGTGCAAGTTTGTATGAGAAGAGGCAATTCCTAAGATTGTGATCCCAGCCTGTTTAAGACTGTTGAGGTCAAAACCACCATCTTGAATTGGGTCTTCCAGACTGGCAACCAGTGAGACTGGCAAAAGGATAGGTGTTGCATGATCTGGTCTGCATTTAAGAAGAATGGTGGTTTCTAAACTATTTTCAAGAGTAGCCCTGCTTAAAGCCTATTACAGTAATCCAACCTGTAAATGACTTCATTGGAACGTGAATGAATAGTATTCCAACCCATTTGGCTGCATTTGTCAACAAGTGCCAGCCATGACCACCTTTTATCTTGCATAGCCTTGGTATATTTGCTATGTTCAGTAAGCTAGAAATATTTTTATATAGTGTGCATACATACCAGTTAACTGTAGTATATGAGTGATTCAATATGGACCCTGGGTTTTCATGGAATTTAAAACTGCCCTGTTGCAAATGACTCAGGGCAGATATCTGTATTTAACACAAAACCAAGTGAAGCCTGCAGGACAGTACACTTGCTAAGCCAGCAACTTTCAAAATGTGTTCTTGGGAACCCTAGGTTTCCTTGAGAGGTTATTGGGGCTTTTTCACAAAGATCAGTTATGGTAAATTAACTTTTCTGAAAGATAGTTTCACCGCAACTGATTTTCTCCAGAATACACAGTTTCTAAGGCATGATTGCAACTGGTGCTGACTGCTCTATGGCAAAAGGCACACCATCAGTATGCTACACAGTGTACTGCTGGGAGCACCAATTGGAAGGCCTGCGCCTTCCTGTGTGCATTGGAGCTTTTCCCACTAATTGCCAGTGCATGTAAGTCAGTGGGAGGGTGGACAGGACTGGGCAGGGGGCAGGGCATAGGCAGAGCAGACCCAGGAGGGGTTTGGATTGGTCCCAATACCGATATCCTAACCCCCTTCCCAAATCTGATCTTGCAGCCTGGGTACATACGGACTAGCAACAGCTTTTTAGCTGTTGAAAATTCAAGTAGACCCACCTGCACCATGGAGGTCTACCCAAGGGAGGCATCCTGGACTATTTCCCACCATAGGATTCAGTGGTCACTGTTTTGGTATTGCTGCGCTGATGGGTAGGTAGTGGATAGGATTGGGCTGCAAGAGAAGCAGTTAAGTTGAACAAGCCTGGCCAGCACCCTCTGTGAACTAAAGTGTGTTTACTAGAATCCTCTGTGCAAACAGTGGTACTTTAGCAGGCAGATCAATATGGAAAGGACTGGTAGGTAGCTTGAAAAATGATGCACGAAACTAGAACAAGCACTATTCTACCAAACTAAAATTAGTCCTCAAAGAGTCCCTTATTTATCAAATTAAGGAAGCTATCACCTGGGAAAGCTCATATAACAGTCTAAAACAACTTCCTAGTAATCCAGGAAGGTTTTCTATGCTGTGTCATTAAAAAGCCATCCAAAAGTAGAATAACTTGCAGTGTTATGAGAAATGCTTAGGCTCCAGTTTTGGCATTGCAGACAAGGAAACGCATTGCATAGTTGTTGAATTATGTATCCTGTTTTCTTTCAGCAAGATCTTCTCTCATTCCAGTCAGTGATTTGAGCAAGCCACTTTCCCTTAGTTTCAGGTGTAGAAATGGAAACTTCACAACTTCAGAGTTGTGAGGATAAACATGTAAGGAACATTAGGAAAAAATTCAGATTTTATGTCATGGTAATATAAAAAAGTTTCTCACAGGTCAATTTATGATGGCTTCACTGTTATCCTATCCAATCCTGAGGCCTTGATTGACAGTGGTATGTGTGTTGCAGGCTAAAAGTGTTGCAAGCATGCCATAAAGCATGTTTGCGACCACACACCATTCACGTGGTAATTAACACCTGGCCCGAATGTTGGCGGATGGAACAGCTGGAGCTCAGCAGCACCAACTACTGTAAGCCCCACTATAGGATTCAGTGGTCACTATTTTGGGTTACCAGGAAAGAATTACTTTAATATACATACTATACAACAGGGCATAGGGGAAAGAACTGGGCAGGGGGAAGGATGGAGCAGGCTTGCAAGTGGGGCAGGGAAGGTGGCAGCTATTGCTGCTGCATCCCAACTTCCCTTTGGAGCTGGGCTGCCTGACAAAGGCTCTGCACCTGCTCAAACTTGGGCACAAAGTCAAGGAGACCCATTGCCCTGGCTGCAGTCTCCCCAGGGAAAGGGATCAAATGCTCTTTTCCCTTGAGGAGACCCTCAGTGGTAACCTAGCAGGACCAGGATCCAACGGTCGCTGTTTTGGCACCACTGGAGCCCTGGCTGCTGCTGGGCTCAGGTTTGCGTTGTAATCCTGTCACACACATCATTAGTGTGTGTGTGTGTGATCGTTTTGATTGCATGCTTAGGATAAGTAGTGGGGAAAAATTATATTACTCAAAACTGAGTTGAAATAGATCTTGCATTGGTGCAAGTCATTTGCTCAGGGCCTCTAACAATCCATATACAGTACACGGATTGTACTCTAGAAATAAAGTAATTCCTTAGTATGTATATTAAAGTAATTCTTTTCTGGTAATGGTTCTGTCATTGTCTTGGAAGGGTAAAATATTCACTCATAGAATACTTGTTCTTCTGTCAGATGTGTTTCCATTCATTCTGTTTTTATAACATAGTCCTCTGCCCAATGTGGCTTGCAAGATATTATGTATACTACTTCAGTACCTTTGTAATTGAAAATGCTGCAAATATGGATGGTGGTGTTTGATTCTCTGGCTATGTTGCTAATAGCATGCAGGGTGCTTGGGTCTCTGTCACCTTGCTCTTTGATGTGATTTTTGTTAGTGTTCTTATTGCTACTGTGTAGTTTGTTCTATTCGTCAAGTCCAGCATTGTTCTATTCCTCATGTCCTCTAGGAGTTGGTAATTCTCTAAGTATATAGTATCTAGGACAGTTATGATGAATTGCATTGTATGATACTTTCTGAAGCGTTCAAAGTGACTACCTGTAATGGTCTGTTGTTTCTCTTGTTGTGTCTCTTGTGCGACTTGTGATTTGTAGCTTTTGCAGTTTGGTTGTCCACTGTCATTGGATCATATTGTAGATTTAGAATTCGCATATGAACTGTGTCACGTGTTTGTAGCATCATTGTTGGCAATTGGAAAGATGCAATTATAATTCACAGATTGGGTGTACGCTATAGAACTTTCTGTCTTACAGTTGAAGCAGTTCGTAACATAAACAACTTGCTTTCTGTATAAGGTAATTACTGTATGATTGGTGTCTTTTTAGAAACCAATGTGGTTTATAGAAACTCTGTGTTCCTTAGCCTCTTTAAGTTAATGGTGGCATTTGAAATCTTAATGGACTCTTGGGAGGAATTCTTCAAAAGGAATCCAGGTTAGGAACGTCTTCTATATGCTGAAGTATATGGTGAAGTCAAGTAGTAACTTCTTCAGAAGCACTGCTGTTGGTTTTGGTGCGTGTTGAAAATATATTTGTCCCACCTCTTCCCTCCCAATAGGGAGGTAGCTTGAAATCAAGTCAGCCTTGTTCTGCCATAAGCATTCTTGCATAATACGTTGTCCTATGTGAACTAATGGCTGTGTTGTAAATTTGTTGGCATAATTTATTCACAAATTTAATATAGTTGCACGTGAGGGTAAAGCATGACAGTTCAGTGACAGCAGGAGCAGTTAATGTCTCATGTTTAATCTCTTGCCCTTCCTCCAAGGAGCTTCAGTCAGCATACATGGGTTACCCCACTTTTATCTTTGCAACAACCCTGAAGGTCAGATTAGATAGAGAGCGACTTGCACAGGATTTACTCAGCTAGCATCATGACTGAGTCAGGATTTGAACCCAGGTTTCCTCAACCTTAAACCAATATAACTGTTGTGCCACGCTGGCTCAGTTGCTCTTTCTCAAATTATGTTTCTTATTAGCTTGTAATCTGTTCCTCATGCATGATGTTAATACAGTATCAGATTCAATGTCCATGGTAGCTGAGATGTTCCTTCTGGGCATTCCTCAATGTTGCTCTCTGAAGCTATTTTCTGAGATAATGTAGAATGAACTAGAATATTTGGCTTATGAATTTTTAGCACCAGATGTATTGGTTTTTAGTTATAATGTTGTCTCATGTCAACGAAGTCCTCAAGAGCTTCTGTAACTTCAGTACGATTGTTCTCTATCAGCTTATTTGGCAATGATATTTAGATCTATGAGATTTTCAGTGGCCCTTGGTTCCGCTAAGGGAAGGTTTTGTGCATTTGGAGATTTCTTGTTTTATGACATGGGCTTATCAAACAATCTACATGAAATACTTGTTTTAGTTTACATTCCTTGGGAAAGGTCTACAAAGGCATCTTGTGCAACTTGGATTGGTTTGGACATGGTGTTAGGTCATTGTGCAGTTCTGCATTTTGGAACTATTAAGTGGTAAAAGAAAGTCTCGGGATTCAGTATGTGCCTGCATTAGGTAGAAGAGTTTTGGAGGACATAAGAATTGGCCACAAGACAGCGTAAAGGCTCTTCTATCTTTGGTGGAACATGCAGCTTGATAAGTTAACATGAGCTAGAGTATCTTGATTTCCTATTTGTAATTCAATGTTATATCTGCCTGTATGGTTGAACAAGCTTCTTGGTGAGGAATATGAAGTGGGTTTGTGTTTTCTCCTCAGTTCGGGCAAGTTGGATCAAAGATTGCATAGGCTTGACCTTTATTCTGTATTTTAAGGATGGAGTTGTGTTAAACCTGACATATGACCCTAACTGACTGTTTTTGAAAACAGGAATTTCACTCCTGTTGCATGAAGTGCGGAAGAGAGCCATTACTTTAAATTACTTTAGTTTAATAACTATTAATGTGATTTAATTCTTCCAGAACTTCAGAATGGAAATGGGAATTGCATGTTTGCCAACTTACTGTAAAACTCCCTTCACATTGAAAGCTTGTATGTTAGAATCTTTCTCCCTAGTGTGCTGGCTTTCCACAGGTGTGGAGTTTTCTGTGGGAGAATGTTTTAACATGCAGACTCTCCGCACGTGCATTCTGAAGTGGTACAGTCCTGGAAAGTGCTTTATCTGAGGCTGACTTTCAATGTGGGGGATACAGTTTTTTTTAATGCTGCTTGTAGCCCAGCCCTTTGGGTGTTCTACATTTCTTAGTGCAGGAAGCTTTTAGCATGGGGGAGCATTGAAGAAAGTGATGTCCATCTGCAGCCACTATTGCACTGCAGTGGTCCTCCTTGAAAAGCTAATCCTTCCACTTAATATGACTAGAATAGTTTCTGCTCTACCCCTTTCCAAGGTACTTCTGTTTGCTTGACTATGCACTAGTCCTAGCCAGAGATGGCAATCCAAGCAAATATACCTTTGTGTTGCAAGCTGCTTGGAGAGAGAATAATTGCATCCTCTCCAGAGAAGCTTGCATGTTTGAACTTCAAACTGTGTATAAAGCATACACAGAAATGATATTCACATTCTTCCAAAGATGGTGTGGGAAATTCAGTGATTAATCATGTTTTGAAAGTTTATCTGGTTCCAAGATTCTTTAAGGACATTGAGCAAAATCTTAATGTTAAAATGTTGTTAGCTCATATGGTAATCTTTTTCTAAAGTTGGAACTAAATTATCTTTTTTGCTCTGTGTTGCACCTGCCCTGGTGTTTGTGCAGGAGGTGGATAATATACTGAATTTGGATGGGGGAAAGGCACCTTAGGGATCACTTTTTTCCCCTTGGAGTGCCTGCTTTTTATCCCCCAATATGTGATAAGAGTTCTTTTGGCAAGATGCTGAGTGTTGTGGCGGCTGGGTCTAGAGTCCTCATTTAACCTGATTCAGGCTGTGCTTGAGAGGCCTGGCTGCTCATGCGGCAAATCTGCTAGCCCTTGCCAAAGATACCAATCTAAGCAACTGTCCCTCATGTCACGTCACAAGCTGATTTAATTTAAGGTGCAGTGATGCCCTACTTGGCACGTTCATACTGGTGGGAGTGTGTCAGTGAGGCCCTGCCACCTGAGCTTGTCTCTTGTTGGGTGCTGTTTCCCACAACCTGGAAGATCCATTTTCCTCACTTTAATAGCAGCTAAGCCTTTAGGCCAGCATTGAAAATAAGTTGTGCTGTGTGTGGTTTTTAAAGTGCCAGACAGCCAGCTTCTTATACTGAAGCAACAGCAGAGCATCCTCTGAGTCAGACTCTTGATCCATCTCTCTCTGTATACTGACTGGCACAAAATAATGGCATGTTTGAGACAGCTTCAAGACTAGAGCTAAAATGGGGAGAGCTTCACAGCAGAGATAGTCCATAAGATGTCCTGGGTCTCTGTTTTGATACTGTGCTACTAGTGATCCAGATGGGACCAGAAGACTGCCTGGCCTGATCCCTTTCCTTAAGACATAATTTTCTATAGATAAAGCTACATCCATGCTATCCAGTATAACCCCTGGGTAGATAGACCCGTGTCCAAATTGGAATGTGTCAAATATGTGAGAGGAGAAGCAGGCAAGGTGCTCTACACTTGCCTGATTCAAGGAACCTTTGAGAGAACCCTCTAGCACAGGGGTCCTCTAACTTTTTAAACAGGGGACCAGTTCACTGTCCCTCAGACTGTTGGGGGGCCGGACTATAGTTTGAAAAAATATGAACAAATTCCTATGCACACTGCACATATCTTGTGCATATTTGTATGGAGGATAGGGAGATACACATATCTCCCTGGGAGGGGGCTGGAAGACCATACAAACTAGTTTACCTTTTTGATAGCAGGTTTGGGTGCTTGAATTGGATTCAGATCTCTCTCTTGAGCTGGATTCAGATTGCAGTTGATCTCTCTCCCTCTATCCCCCACACACGCAAATATAAACACACACACATTCAGATTGGATCTCTCTCTCCCCCCCC
>JAJKFI010000047.1:9470065-9542408 GCA_029204185.1 Lerista edwardsae
GAAATTGAGAAAAAGGATCATTTCTGCAGATCAGAAATGGAGAAAAAGTGCTTCTGCTTTTTAATAAAACGTAGCTTTAAACTTGAAATCAAGGCAGAAGAAGTAAGGAATGTATTATAGACCTTCTGCGCTTCTACGTGTCCAAATAGTCCAAAACAGAAAACACACCAAGTACCTCTCGGAAGCACAGAGAACGAGCATCTGCCTGTGTTGCTCTCACAACTTTGACTGGGAGGAGTAGTTCAGAACTCAGACACCACGGCCAGGGAAACAAAAGCCACCGGGTGCTTTTGCGCCGCGCCTCCCTGCTGCTGCAGATTAGCTGTAGGAGAAGAGGGTCGCTGCAACAGAGAATGGAGTGGGGAGGGGGACCTACACCGCACTCACAGCTCGGGATGCAAAACAATTAGTGGAGATTAGCGTAGGGGAAAGGGAAGATGCCAAGACCTCACTGCGCTTGGCCATGAACCAGGTCATGGGAACAAGGTCTAAAGAAGGGGGGAGAAAAGGGAGAGAGAGAAGGAACTACTTCCCTGCTGCCAGAGTGATTCCTTCCCCACAGTCCCTCACCTGACTCCTCAGAGGAACGAGTCCTCTCATTCGCCCACCCCAAAATAGCAGGAGAAGAGTGCAATTCGACCCAAGCTGCTGAGAGAAGAGCGGAACAATCCAAGTAGCCCCTACTTCTGTGAGTGTGTCTCCCCCTAACGGACCCCCCACCCACTCAGGCAGGAAAGCTGCTACTCAGCACCATCAACTACTTCATGATGGCTGACGTAGCAGCTTCCCAGAGCCCTCCTCCCCAATCCTGCCAATCAACCCTCCAGAGATCACACCTTTCCTTGTTAATCACCTCTTCTATTGGATAACAGCAAAAGCCTCTGTTTTCTACTGGCTTTACAAACCATAAAGCTAGTCTATTACAAACCATACACCTTGCTGTTAGGCAATAAAGGGATAAAGGCCAGGGTCATGGCTTCATTTAACTCAATCAGCATGTCAGTGGCTCTGAATGACTGGCAGGCCGGGTAAATGACCTTGGGGGGGGCGTAGTTTGAGGACCCCTGCTCTAGCATTTTACAGCAAGTAGGCGAAGCTTTACAACACTGGGACAAGGAAAGATAGGGCCTCTAGTCTCTCTGATCTGAAGCATGCTTCTCTAGGTTAAGGTCAAAAGGTTAGATGGACAGGAGAGGACATCCCTTAAGAAGATATAGGAGAAAACTGAGGCCAGGGGGCAGGCTTAGCAGCCATGTTGGCGTACTCAAAACAATCCTTATTCCAAGCATTTCAGATTGCTTTTCTGGTAGTGTTTAGGACTGAATAATTTACTCCTGAAATAAAAACTTACCAAAATAACAACGTGTGATCGTGTAGAAACATCAGTGGTAACCATATTATGAGTTAATATGCAATTCCAAGGTTTAATTCCGCGTAATTATATTACTGAACATACTGGACGAAATGCTACTTGCTGTCTATTTAAACTCAGATTGCACTGTTTTGACAGACTTATTTTTTGAAATCTACACAACCAAAAATAAAGTGTGAACGGGAAGGAAAGAAAAAAAGGGGAGGGTGGGCAAAAATTAGATAAATATGTAGGAAAATTACATTAAAATCTCTCAATGTATAACACAAGCAGTTGTCAATATGAGAGGAATTCTTTTTTACTTCTAGGCTATTAAGAGTATTTTTTTAAACTTCTACGCTCACCCCCCCATAAAACAAATTATGTTAATGTTCAGAATTTTGAAAATATTACAGTAGAAGTATAGGGAAATGCACTGCTTAGAAGGTTGTGGGCGGTGATTATTCGGATGCGCATCGGAATGATGTACCTATATTATTTGGAAGCATGATCAAATGTGTCATCTTATTGACATGCACATAACATTTGGTGTAAAATTCACAACAACAGCTCCGCTTTCGGTAATGTAATGTATTCAGATGAGCGGCCAAATGTGTAGTCTTACTGGTGTGCAAACCAAACATTTTGTATCGGAAAAATCACTGCTGAAGGTTGTGTGTGGATTGAGTTCCTTTTACTTCTTCATACCTACTTCAGTTTGTGAAGGGTTGCATACTTTAGGAAGTAATATTTTTCAGTAGCAATTAATCACAATGATTTTAAGTACCTGTGCAAAGTAATCCCATTTTTCGTACAGCGATTCGTGCACCCATATGCAGAACATGCAGGCATTATTAAAGACGTTGCGATTCACTTTTACACACGTGCAGGGAGAGTTTTATTAGTGAATTCGCGGCAATCCTTCTTGGCGGGAAAGATCTGCGTCAGCCATATTTGTATACCCATGGCTTCAAGAAAATAATACCATGTCGTCTCCAGTTATTCTACCTCTATGGTTAAGGTGTTCTCAGGCTACTTCTGAAATCTGCATGTCTTCCAGAGCACTCATTTCCTGAAGCTGTATGATTAAGAGAACGAGTCACTTCCCCTCCTCTTCAGGTGATCATACTGTGAAACTTGTCATGTTGCCCTCATGATATCACAGTGACTTCAGGGCCAACGTGTCGTTGTATGCTTGTAAAACCAAGAGCATAACTTCATACCTGGACAAGAGCAGAAGCAGGAAAATAATCAGAGAATGTTTTGGGTCAGGCATCCATAGGTGAAACTGACCATATTGTGCTTGACTGTAATATTCCAAGTAGGTACATTTAACTTTTTCTCCAGCTAGCAGTTGTGAGGATTTGTTAGCACTTGTAAAACTTCGTGGACATGAGAGAAATGTTGATTCTGTTCTTAAGGTGGCTACACTGTTCAGGCGGCAATTCTCTTCACTCTTAGCTTGGAGTAAATGCTGTTGAATACAGTGAGTATGTGCGTAGGCTTGCTCTGGACTTTCAGGTTGTCTGAAGGGAGCTAGCATGACTGGATGATGGAGTTGTACATCTGGTTATGGGTATAAATATCTGTACTTAAATTGCTCTATTTAAAATGCTTTTAGTCCATTTTTTCCTCATTCTAAGCACTGCATTTCTGTATCCTAGACTGGTGGTCTAAATAAATGGGGGTGGGATTAAATGCCTCTTATCGATTTGTGCCCAACCTGTTCTTAGAAGGCTGTGTGCTTCTTATTGCCAGTTGCAGAGGAACAGTGTGGGAGAGGGATGTGCCTTCATCTTTTGTTAGTGGAATACACAAAGGTCTACCATTGTAGGATTCTAGATGCTGGACTAAACAGGCATTTGACCTGATCCATAGGGTTCTTCCTATGTTCGTTTTCCTTTTAGCACTAGAAAACTGTGGCAGGTAACCAGTTGATCCTATTGTCATTGAATCCTCTTGTGTGCTTGCTGGATGGGATGCAAGTTTATGTTTATGCCAGCTTAATTGTTTGTTTCAATCAGTTAAAGGTCTGACAATAAATTGATCAGAATGCCTTTTAATTGTCTTGAATCCCTAATGTCTATCCTGTTAAAGTGTATAAACGCAATTGCAAATGTGCAAACAAATGAACCAATGTTGTAAAGAACTGAAAATATGCAATGGAATAGAGAAGTGTTTGTTCTTACATAAGATTACAAACTGATTGTGCCTAACCAGCGGGGTTGTGGGAGGCCACCTTGAAGGACAGAATGCTGTCATCTCAGAAAAGGGCCAACCTGTCATGGGGGAGGGCTTTCCACCTTGGGCAAAAATGTCTCACACCATTCACAAAATTAAGATCCCCCAAGCCAGCTTTCCTTGGGGTTTGTATTTAAGAAAGCCCAGTCTAGGGATGCTTCTCTTTGTCAACTTTTGCCTGCTCCTTCACTTATCTCTGGATTTTGACTTCTACTAACTTCTGAATTGCACAAGTCACTTGTTTCTCTGTTTCATAAGGCAGGCTAGTAAATAGCCTGATCAAGCAGGCTGTTGACTGATTTAACTAGTCACCTGTGGCAGTTAAGAACTGAGACTGGACAGAAAGGTCTTATCAAAAGTAGTGTGCCTCTCCATCTAAGCTCTAAATGAATGGGGCGTGTGCACGTGTTTGTGGGCAAGCAGGTAGAAAACATTGTTAGGTAATAACTTCTATACATTTATTTGCAGGTGTGAATTAAGGGAAAGTTATGAAAGTTGCATTTGCTGTTTCAAACTAATGGCTTTCACCAAAATCATGTTGTATTGTGTTCTCTTGCTTTTCTTTACAATAACCCCCTTACTGTCTCTTTGCGTTTCTGTGTTGCATTTTGCATGACTCCTACAAAGAGAGATTTGTGAGGAAGCACCCCAGCCCTACTGAGCTATGTAGCGAGTTCGCAAGGGATGGTATTCCTTGTGATGCCTGTCTCCCATAGTAAGAACTGCATGGAAGTTATTACCACTTTAATTAAGTTATATCCAGGGCTTGTGGAGTTGGTACCAACTCAGTCTCTGACTCTACCCAAAAACTGCTTCCAACTCCCCCTCTGCCCTTGTAGGCTCAGTCAGAGTTAGAAGCAGTGTTGAGTGGAGGAGGAGTCAGTATTGACTTCACAGCCTTGGTTATATTCCCCAGAAGAATGCTGGAACTGGAGCCCCTAACTCATGCCCAGCTCCAAGGTGAGGTGCAAACCGTAAATAGGACTGGAAGGTATCTAATTGCTAATGTGTCAATTGTATCTTAAGCCGCCATATGGAGAAAGCATCTGATAAACACAGTCTCTTTAAACGACCGCGACAAGACGTTAGCTTTTAAAAATGAAAGATGAGATTCTTCTGGAGTTTGATATGCATTCAGAAATTGTGTGTAGCCTGACAACAATGACTTTTCTTATCTGCCAAGGAGCAAAGTCTACTGAAGATATGTGCTTCTGCAGCTTCTATTAGTTTTAGCAGATCTACGTTGCACTGTAGCAGAGCTTACCTTGGTGAATTGGGCCTGTAGATCAAGGAATTTCTAACTCTTGTATATTCTTAAAGTGGGGACAGCTGAGGTTATAAATTTTAAAAACTCACATGTTTTTGATCATTCAGTCTTAGATTTTTTTTACCGGCATTTGGAAGCTTTGAACCAGGGGTGGACCTGAGGGATATGCCACAGCCACCCCTCTAAAAGTAATTGTGGTGATATCACATCACTGCAATTATTTCAGGCCCCGCTCCACATGTGCTCTGCCTGTCCGCCCTGACCTCTGCTTAGTTTTTTCTTAATTTTCACAAGTGAAACAGGTTGGCTCACATTTAATGGGCACTTAGATTGCCATCCCTTCAACTCTGCCACCCAGGACTATATGGCCCTCTGGACCCCCGCTAGGTATGCCACTGCTTTGAACAATGTCCTGAATATCTGTCAAGGTTTCTAATCTCTTGTATTGAATGTGAATTGTCTTGCATATGGATTTCAGGAGGGTCAGCTATCTTCATGGAGGCTTCTCAGTCTGAGTTCACTAGAATACTACCCTGTCTTTCTGATTCTTGCTTTGGCAGGCAGGTGCTAAAGCCAGGTGCATTCCAGTAGCATTAGTCTTCCTTGGATGAAATAGTTCTGACCGGTGTGATTTGATGTTGTTCGACCAGTGGTTTCAACAGGTATCAGCATTGTACTGCCTAGGATGAGTCACACCTTTTCCTGTATCTGTTGCAAAGCTCAGTTCCTATGCAGACTGCAGAGCCAACATACCTGTGGGATACTAACAAGTGCAGGAGTACATCAGAGATTTCAAGTCATTCTCCCTAAATAGTAAGCTAAGGCTTACACTAGAAGTGTCGGAAGGGATCTTGTATCTCCATCCTCTGTTTGTAATGATTCCCTTATATGTTTTATTTCTAACATGCAGGTTTATGAGTGACCAAAAGTCATCTTTACACTGAGCCAAGAGGGAGTGAGGTAAAGATGCCAATACCTCCTCCCCCTCCCCCTCCACCTGGACCACCCCCACCCCCAACCTTTGGTCAGGTAGGTCCTTCTCCTATCCCTATATGGTGTTTAGCCAACTGGGAATGTTTGCCACTTTCTAGTTATTAGAGGAGGGCCCATAGCACAGTGGGAAAACTAGCTTTCCCTAGAGCATCTTCATGCTTGGGTAGAGTGGCTGAGAAAAAAAACCTTAGCTTGAAACGTTTGAGGATGGTAGACAGGATAAGCTGGAACATTGACCTGGTTCAGTGTGAGGAGCCATTATTCAGGTGTAGCTTATGTACTTATCTATAGAAGATTCCAGCTTCAGCCCCCTCAGGAAAGCAGCAGGTTCTGGTGTGGGCACTTCTGGCCATGACATCACTTCCGGCAGGTCCTGAACATTCTGAAAAGTGGGTCCTGGTGCTGAAACATTTGAAAACCACTGGGCTAGAGATAAGGGTGGTTTGGGGCAGATGAAGTTATTTCTGTGAAAGCTGGGTGTATGTGCAAGAGTCCCTCCCCCATTTGTATCTGTCTCAGGTGCAAAAGTGTGGGATGCTGTATACAACATGGTTCTAGGATGTCTCGCTCTGGTTACAGTGTGTACCTCTTTTGTGTAGTCTCATTCATAAGGGTGGTGAGAAGGGCAGGTTGTGCTTTCTCTGGCTGCCAGAGGGTGGAGAGAATGCAGCTTCTCATTCTTTCCAAGAAGCAGCTGTTGAAAGCACCCAAAATTACTTTGGTGGCTACCTTCTTTCCATCTGCTTGCCATCTTCTTCCTTCAGGCAAACACTGAGCCTCCCAAACTGACCAGAGATGAGCAGCGAGGGAGGGGAGCCTTGCTTCAAGACATCTGCAAAGGGACCAATTTGAAAAAAGTGACCCAAACGAATGACCGGAGTGCACCCATCCTTGAGAGTAAGTGTGGGGATGTTTGTAGTAAAAGACTTTGCTATCTAGTTAAAGGAAGGTTGTTTATGGCTGTTAAACATCATACCCTGTTTCTAGGTGGAGCTCTTTCCCCTTCCATTGGAAATCTCTGTAAACAGACTTTAAATTAGTTGAGCATTTGGGTAGGGTTTAAAGAATTCAGCAATGAGAAATTCCAAAACCAGGGGCAGTAGATATGTTAATGTTTGTGGAATAATTTTTCCATACCGTGTAGCATGTGACTTGGTTCACTTGCTTTAGTTAACCTGTAGCTTATTTGCTACCATATGCCATGACATACCACCACAAGTTCCAACCACAGCAATGAGCAAAATTTCCCCAGCGGAGCATTGCATATTCTGTCGTGCTTGGGTCACTCGTTTGAGACATTTGGAACTATTAGTGTAACAGGCAACTTCTCCAGTCGTCCTGTTCTTTGTGATCTGGATTGTATAACTTGATTCATTGGGGGCGGGGGCAGGCTCCAACTTCAGTCACTTTGTCATGCTGTGACTAGGAGCCCTACCAGAGTTCAGGCATTGGTAATCAATTACTGTAAAGTTTATTCACTACTGTTTGTGGTGCCATTTCAGCTGGGGATGAATCCAATGTTGCTAACTTCACTTATTGACTGCTGCTCAGGTTAGAAGCTGTCTTGTATTCTCATGTGTTGAATTAAGTATAGAGGAGCTTGCCCATGAAAACAGCACTTGATCCACTGTTTCTACCTAGCAGAACAGGAATAGTTAATGTTCCCTGTTGCAGAACCTTCATTGCCATCTGTCTGAAGCATTCTAGAGGGAGCTATCACTGGATTTTCAACAATAACACCAACTTGCCATTGGTAAAGTGCAAGCCTGATAGTACTAGCAGTAAACTGCCAGCCCAATCATTGCATGGTTTGATGTGTTGTCTAACTTGGGAACATTTTCTTTCAGAATCCAAGAGCAGTAGCAGCTACAGTTCCAGTTCATCTCCTCTGCTACCAAAGGGGGGCCTTTTCCAAGGAGGTGTTCCCAAGCTTCGACCTGTGGGAGGAAAAGACTATTTAGGTGATTTGGCCACGTTCTGTGCACTGGATTGGATTAAATAAGAGTGATTTAAAACATGGCTTAAAACACCGAGTTTAAGGTTTTGTTACTTAGTATTGATGTAACCAGTATGCTATTTCCTCATGAGTGACTTGTAATTTGGTATTGAGAGAGGTCAGTAAACATTTCCATTGACTTCTAGTGGCTGTTAATGGAACTGAATGGCCTTACTTATTAGGCCTTACTTATTGTTAGGTTATAATAAGTCCTGTTATATAATTATTATAATAAACACTGGCTGACATATGTGGACTAGCAGCTGTTGGAGAAGGAAGGGAAAATTCCTTTTGGAGAAGGAAGGGAAAATTCTAAAATTTTCAAACAATGCTGGTTCCCTGAGAAGAGTGAGGGGTCAGTTTAGGCTAGAAGAAATTTCAGAGTCTGCTGTCGGCAAAAGGGGAGTGGAGAGAGAGCGAGTTCTAGGAAAACAAGGAAGTGAAAGCTAGAAGGCGAAGTGATCAGAGGTGTGGAGGACTGGAGCAGGTGATGGGCTGAGAAGTGGAGATCTAAGGAAGTAGACAAAGAATAAGCTGTAGGGGAGAGGAAACATTCACTATGCTTGAGGGTAGAGAAGAAGGCTGGCATAAAGGAAGGATGTCAAGGGGTGGAATTGGATTGGGACAAGGATTAAACAACAAAATTCATATTCCTATTATGTAAAATCTTTATGGCCAACATAGCACTGACTAGAGTGCAAGAAAGGTCTGCCACTTCCACTGAATTGGATGTTAAATTCATGCAGAGGGAACAGTGCCCATATGAGAAACAGTACGACTTTTACCAGGATCAGAGCTGCTGTATCAGCATTCAAAGTTGACCTACTTAGCTTCACTCATGAGTACTCTCTTATGCTTTCAGACAGCCCCTCTGGGAAGCAGTCACTGCAGGTTCCTGGGTCCAGATCAGCTGCACCACGGCCTCCTGTGCCTGCCACCAGCAGCCGGCCCCAAGATGACACTGATAACAGCCGGGCTTCCCCCCCAGAGCTTCCGCGCATGCAGAGACCTTCT
Organism: Lerista edwardsae; assembly: GCA_029204185.1. Taxonomy (NCBI): domain Eukaryota; kingdom Metazoa; phylum Chordata; class Lepidosauria; order Squamata; family Scincidae; genus Lerista; species Lerista edwardsae. Next base: position 9,478,928 of record JAJKFI010000047.1, read on the forward strand.
TTGCCAGATCTCTCACGGCCAAACAGTGCAAGCAGCACTGGCATGAAACACAGTTCATCAGCTCCGCCACCTCCACCACCAGGACGTCGAGCCAATGCACCCCCTGCACCCCCTTCCATGCACAGCAGCAAAGCACCTTCCTATAACCGTGAAAAGCCATTGCCACCAACTCCAGGACAGCGGCTCCCAGGGAGTAGGGATGGACCACCAGCTCCTCCCCCTATCAAGCCACCCCCTTCTCCCGTGAATATCCGAACAGGACCAGGCAGTCAAGGCCAAAGTCTGGCACCCCCTCCTCCACCGTATCGGCAACCCCCTGGTGTTCCCAATGGCCCTGCCAGCCCTACCAACGAATCTGCCCCTGAGCTTCCACAGAGACACAATTCCTTACATAGGAAGACGCCAGGACCTGTGAGGGGCATGGCACCTCCCCCACCCCCTTCAGCCTCCCCTTCTTTACAGAGCAGTCGGCCCCCTCCTCCCGCTCGCGAGCCTCCAAGCCGTGGTGCAGGTAAGAGCTTTTTCCAGCCATGGTTTTTCTCAGGAACCCTGGAGTTGGACACTGGGCTTCTTGTTACTGTCTAAAAAGAGAGGTCCTGCCCTGGAATGAAACTTGTCTGAAAGCCCAACTATCAGATTTGGGAGCCCTGATTTTAATCCAAGGATTTATGGGAATGGGCTTCCAGATAACAGGGAAAATTAGGAATTCCTTACCTGGGAATCTCCTATTCTGGGATGAGGAAAGGGGGGGCATTCTAACCAATGGGAATTCCCCTCTCTCTAGAAGGCAGGGTTGGATCACCGGATCTGTACTCCTCCGTGGTGAGAGGGCTTCCTAATCCCCAGTCCAGCCCTGCCTTTTAGAGGACAAGGTCGAGGTTGGCTGAGCTCTGTTGGCTCAGTACTTATTGGATCAATACTTTTCCTTCGTGTGTTTGGCTGTTCTTCCCCGCGTATTCCACTTCCCATCTCCATTTTCCCCCCCCTTCATTAGACCCTTGTCTTACCTTTTGTCTGTTCTGTGAGGGAGTTGAATGTACCCTGACTTCATGTGTAGTTTCAGTTGCAGTCAGTGTGAAATTTGTGAAAGTAATATTCTTGGCTAGTAACTCTCAGTTTTAACAGTTTTAATTCACATGTTTTTGCAATGGAGCAATTTGCAAATTAAGATTGGAAGTGTGGTTTTTTTTAAAACAGCTTGTTAAAAATAAGGAGGCAAGCTCTACTAGTCTAGAATTAATGCTAGATGCACAGGAGAGAAGGGAAATGCAGGATGTTTCACCTCCTTCACCATATGACAAACGGAATTTGGGAACTCTGGGCTGCCAGTCAGGGCTTTCTTTCAACCACCTCCTTCTATTGGGGTGAGGAAAGACAGGTGATTTGCACTATGGTTATGAGTGCTAGAGATAAATTGACTCTCTCCCCCTCCCCCTCACTTTGAGAGTGAACTTTGAGAACACCTATTGTTTGAGAACACCTATTGTTGCTTCTGAACCAGCAGGTAAAGGCAGGGAATGATGGACGTCAGCCAGTGGTGTGCTATTCAGGTTGAGCCTAATTTCCTCTGACTTTACATCTGCGGATTTGGCTCAATGCGGGTCCCGCAGAGCTGTGCTCTGATGCCTCCAGAGGCTCTTCTGAGGCTCTCTGGACCAGACTGGAGCAGAGTTCCAGTTGGGTTTGGAGGGGATGTAGGTTTAATTACCCACAGATTTTTTTTATCCATGAGGGTTCTGAGAACAGAACCCTAAGGGATAAAAAGCCCCCACTTGTATTTGGAAGGAGCTGATATAATAAGGCAGCTCTACCTGGACTGCTAGAGTTTTCTTACTCTCAAGCGAGTGGGATGAGGGGGGCAGCTGATCTTACTACTGTGAGGGCAAGGAGGAATCTAGTGGGAGACTCAGAAAATCAAAAGAAGCTAAATGTGAAGCTCCCTACCTTATGTTGGAATGTGTCCCTCCTGATTCTTAAAGAGAGGCATGTGTATATGTGAGTTTGCCTGGGCTTAACATTGATAAAAGCCTCACTGTCCTACTCCCAGTAGACTCCTCTCATAATTCCCTGTCACCAATGTGAGTGCTCACTGACTTTCCCTTAACCCATACCAATCCTGTTGTTTCCTATGGAAAAGCCAGTTTTTATTTACGCATTTTCAATATATGCGTGCTTTTCCAGGAACATAATCCTCAAGTGAATCAAGAGCTGCCTGTATTGGAATGCATACTAAGTACTAGTGGTCCAGGAAGCCTCAGAAAGAAATGAATTAACAATTGGCACAGTGAGTCATGATTAGGGTACACAGTAAAGCAATTGTGTGGCTGCTTCAGTGAATGCACTTAATGCTAACCATGTTTCAGTAATTTGCATCTCACTATGCTGAAGATTGTGTGTATGTATATATGAGAGAGAGAGAGAGAGAGAGAGAGAGCCTTTTCAGTAAATAAACAAATCTCCTGGGCAGAATTGAGGAGCTCAGAAAAACCTGTATTGCAAGTGTGGGGCAGAGCAAGGCTGTTGCAGGTACATGGAATTAATGGTGGTGTTAGAAAATCTGCTGATCCTTCACTTGTGTGGGCCATACTGCATGGCTTTGCCCCACACCACCTTTGCCCCACACCACCATCTTACCTATTGAAGTAGTGTGAGTGAGTACTGAGCTGATGAATTCTCATTGCAGCCCCACCCCCACCCCCACCACCCCTGATCCGGAATGGTGGTAGAGATGCACCTCCACCTCCGCCCTACCGAATGCATGGGTCTTCAGATCCAATGAGCCGTGGGAAACCACCCCCGCCACCCACCAGAACACCAGTTGGACCACCACCTCCTCCCCCACCAATGAGGAATGGTCACCGGGACTCAATCTCCACTGTCAGGTCTTTCTTGGGTGAGTAGAAACTTGCTGTTATCTTAACATAACTCAGGTGGTGTGCTCTGGGTTCTGAAACTGCACGGATCCATTGTAACAGTTCATCCATTGATCCTCTTATGAGTTTGTCCAGTTATTATTGTGGCGGCTAGGAAAATAGGGTTGGCCATGGCCAATTTTGTGGGATAGGTGGGGTAAGGAAGGCAGGATCCAACTCATGTGTTCAAGGTTCAGAGTAATCTCTAAAGCAATAGGTACTATGTCTCTCTTTGTGGGTTGGCATTTTTTGTAAATTCATATCTTAGGGCTGCAGTTCTCAGAGTGTGAGTCATGGCTCAGTGGGTTGGTGTAGCGAACTGGATGCTCATCACCTGAGCTAAGAACACAATGCCAAGATTGCAGAGCAGAAGCTCTGCAGGCAGAGCTCTGTGTACAAAGTTTTATTGCTCATAAAGCTTGCAAGCCCTCCCTCAGTCTGCAACCTGGAAGTAATCGGCAGTGATGTCGTTGTGTCCTGGCATCATCGGCAATTACTTCCAGGTGCCAAGTTCTGTGTCTGCAGTACAGAGGATGTCATGACAGCAGTAGGTTTGGGGACCGCTGCCTTAGGGTAAAAATTGCCAACTGGAGACCTGAAAAACATTTTTTAATATTCTGCACCAGTGGTCCTATTAGTTTCTAATAAACGTATGGCAGAAATTTTGTCTGCAATATCACACTTATAAGGAAAATAAACTTCAAAGTCATGAGGGTGTCTTAATTTGTTACCCTCTGAGTTTGATATAAAGCAGATCTATGTTTAATACATTGCAGAGGTGGGTAGCTACTTAGAGAGACAGTGAGAGGTTGTGTTTTGCATAAATATTAAGTGCTGATGTGCACACTCTGGATTGACGTGATTCTTTGCTTAGGAGTAAGTTGAGGAAAATGACTTATGAAATACATTCGTGTGCTGCTGCTGTTGGGCAATGCCTCACTGATAGTAACTTCCTGGTGTATGTATGGTGTCCCACATCTCTCTGAATTGTGCCCAAAGACTGCCTGGTGAGGGGGCCATCTCTTCTGTAGGGAAGCTTCAAGAGTGTCATCACTTTAACCATCATCAGAGCCTTAAGGATGGGAGCAATGGGAGTTTCTAGTAGACTGGATGCCTATCTAATGTTACCTACCACCTTGATGAAAACTGCTTTTTTCTTCTGTTCTGCAGATGACTTTGAATCCAAATACTCATTCCATCCAGTTGAAGACTTCCCAGCCCCAGAAGAGTTCAAGCACTTCCAGAGGATTTATCCTAGCAAAACAAACAGAGGTAACTGTTGGTTTAGTTCTCCCGTTTCTTGCAGTCCAAGGCCATACAGATCATAAATAAGCAGTGCTGTGCTTAGCAGAAATGGGTGGATTAATGCCATTCCTTTGGGGCTGAGCAGTCAGCTTGCCAGTACTACGTACAAGATGTGCTTTGCCATTAACTGTTCTTCGTTCTGCTTCCAGCCTTTCTAGACGTGTTGCAACTTCGTATAAATTTGTTTTCACTTATACATGTTGGTTAGGTTTTCCCAGCTTCAAGGAGCTTTGGCCAGGAAGAATAGGGGAATGCATGAGACCACACCAGGTCTGCCGGTGTTGCAGAGACAGGATGAATGGGAAGCAGGAGGGAGGAGGAAGAGGGACTTGCGAAAACATATTGGCCTTCATGATAAAGAGTCTATAGGTGGCACTGTATTCCTACTATCCAGCAGCTCCTCTCTAGTTACATGGCAATGATATCAGACATCAAGCTGGAAAAAGTCCAACTTCTGAGGACTTTAAGCTGCACAACTCAAAGGGAACAATGATATGGCGACTGTATAGGATGTAGAAGTCTGCTAGTGGATCTGTCTGAGAAGACAGTGATCTCTTGGGAGAGAGACAGGAAAAACTGACTCTTTCTGGGGATGGTCTGTTTAGAACAACCTCAATCTGGAGCGAGATATTTGCTTGAGGTTCTGGTAACAGTGTGGAAACCCATTGTTCTCTTTTGCTTGGAGGCCAAGAACTTTGCATGGCTTTTAACAGCTTCTGTTGTCTTTTCAGCTACTCGTGGGGCCCCACCTCTGCCTCCCATCCCCAGGTGAAAAACAGTGGTTGGCATCGTTGCACCGAAACAAACGGACCCATGTTCTTCTGTCTTCTCTTGATTACGTTCCCATTCTTTAGAAACTTGCATGAGATACACTCTGCTGTTTTATTTTTTGTTATGTGTTTTTTAACTGTTGCAAGAACCTGGATGAATCTTTCACCTCCATCTATGCATTTTACATCTGGACTTGTGGACGTCTTTTGGCACAGTTGGGTGAGAACCCTCTTCTGCAGATCTGCATCAGTTTTTCGCTTTCTCTGCTGCTCCTATCATGCAAGGAGAATCCCTGGTTCAGGAACAAGGGTATGGGAAACACTTCCCAGAAAAGCCAACCAATAGGACACAGTGGGTGTAACTGTTTCTAGGTGCTCGCCTGACTTAAAGAAGGGAAATAGCCATCTGTGGGGGAATGCTATTGAAGAGGTACAGCGTTAGATCTGTATGTGTCAAGGACTGAAATATCATTCCATGGTTGAATGGATACATTATGTGCTAACTGGCTAAACTGAATAACTTGAAGAGGGGGAGGGAAGGAATATTAACAGCATCCCTTGGAACAAAGTTTGAATAGGGAAAGCTGCACACCGATGTAGCATTGCTGATGCTGAGAGAGTTCAGGGAACCGTACCAGTGAAATTCAGAGTTACTGGACATAATCGTCCTTTCTTCTGCGGGCTTTCCCATGGATGTTAAATGTGACCCATGGCTGTTGGCATCCCAGTTCAAGCTGCTGTGACTTCTAATTATATTGCACCTGTACAGTGTAAAAGATACTGGTGAACACAGACGGTTACATCTTATGGCCACCAATGCATACATAGTCGTAACACTTGTGAGCAAGGGTAGGAGGGACCATTGGAGGCAACAGAGGGAAGGTATATGGATGAAGGAGGGGTGGAGAGGCTCAGTAATGCGATTGGAAGAATACAGGGGGATGATGCTGTCTACAGAGGAAGTGTGGCTAAATGAGCATGGGTACCACAACAGTGCAAAGACAAAATATGTTTTGTGCCCCACATTGTTGTGGCACTGTGACCACTGATTGCCCTGTCTTTCTCTTCCCTCAAATAGAGGCACACCCTTATTTTCCTGTGCTGTGGATAGCTTTGAATGTGATAGGCTTCTCTGCATGCTTAAGCTTACAGCAGCAGGCCGGTGTTAGTTCAGCTTTGTGCTTAAGGGGTGGCTGAACCCTGGCTGCCTGCCCACTCCAGAGAGGACAACTACCAAATATTGGAAGGATGTCAAATTGAGAAGTAACATGTTCTGTGGATGACTAGTATACTGCTCCTGCCATATCTCAAATTAGTGTGTCTGATTCAAACAGTTTAAGTGCTTAACCCTGTTACTTTAATCCAAAGTTAATCACAGTAGTTCCTTTAGGAAAGTAAATTTTTACATAAGCAGCCCTCATGTACTTTTGGTCCATTGTACACATCTGACAGTGTGTTCCCAGTAATTCTTGAACATGGGGGTGAAAGAGGTTGCCAACCAAGTGTGTGGCTGTTGGGAGTCCTGCCGGTACCTCCTGCAGCATGCTGATCCTGGTCTCTTTGTTGTGGCATGGAGGAACAAGGCTTACCACCAGAGGGAGAGCTTCTGGTGCTGGCCTGACACTTTATATCAGAGCAGTAATGTTCCTGTTTGTTTTTCCAGTCCTGGGGAAAAAAAAAACTTGTGGGTTGCGCATGTGCTTCTCAATGCAGTCACTTTCAGCACAGACAATTGCTCCATGTGGGAATGCATGCCTTCTGTCTAGGCGCATGTGTAGCCCAATGGGGAATTAGTGTTTGGCTATTTCCTAGTAGTAGATTAGTTCAGTTCTGCTGCAGAACACCATAGATCTGCCCCCCTGGAGCAGAAGAGGAATTTCTCCCCTCATCTGTTACTGTTCATATTCTGTGTAGACAGTTGCAACACCAAACCTAGCTAGCTGGTTGGTCTTTGCCTTACACACTACTTCCATCATGTGATTGGTACCAGATTTATTATAATTATTGTGTATATTTACTCTTAAGTAACTTGGGATGAGAAAATACATGTTACAATCACAAATATTGATCTATTTTGTATGTTGTAAAAAGTTTGTAATATAGGATCAAGGTGGGTTTGCCAGCTGTCCACAACAAATGTTCTCTCACCTTCCACTTGTCTTTTTTTTCCCTACGATGATGGAAATTCATCTGCTTTTATGTTAACGACCAGGTAGCCCCTCATGTTGAGGGCCAGTGCTTGGTTGGAGGAATTTCTTTTTCTTCTGGAGGAAAATTAAATCTTGCCCAGCATAGCTGGCTGGGAACAGAAGTTAAATGCACTATGCATTGGGGGGGGGGTAATTTTTTAAAAAGGTTATGGTCCCTGTAATGTTAGCTTCCAGTACATAAATCCTTTGTTTAGGAAGCAACTATGAAGGGCGGGGAGGGGGGCTCCTATGCTTGAAACAGCAGTGAAATTAAAACTTAATAAGAGGCACATGTGTTTTACTTGCATGCTCTGGGCCAAAGCACTGCTCTTTTCCTCTTTCTTCCCCCTATTGGTTTGTTGGGTTTTTATTGTCTGGTATGTCTGTTTTGCATTTCTTCACTAACCAAGAGTGTGTTTGTACAAGGGAATGTTAAGGTGTGTGTTATCCCACCCCTGCCATATTCTAGAAGTTCAGGGCAAGTTTATACAGCATTTTAAAAACCACAAAAACTCTCTGTGATCAAGATTATGTTTTCTGTTTGCTCTCCCAGCTCTTAGATGGACTCTACCAAAATGCATTTGAGCCTGTGCAGAAGGCTGCTGCCACATATCTCCGTGGTTGGAGTGATTGGGCCAGTTAATATATTCAGCAGAATCAATTGTAGTTCTTTCTTGGGCTGTACCATCTTAAGCTGCAGGTGGGGGATTACATGCTGAATACAAGCCTATCTTTAAAAAAGTACCTTGTACAGTGCACATACACACCCATATCAGTGACAAGGCTCAGCCTAGCCTTCCTGATTTGCTGTCTTTCTAGGTGCAGGCTATGTTTTTTAATGGAAGCATGTTCAAATTTATGAGACACATCTTTACATCCTGAAGATAAAGCCCAGGTAAATAATTATCTCTTGAATCTGCTAAATATATAGCCTGGCCCTGTCTCTGAGGAAAAAAAGGCTATCATATCAATTTTGTAGTATCTGATTCAATTTCTCTAGCTTCGTTCTTTGGAGATCCTTCTGGGATAATTTATCAACCAGCATAAGTGGATAATTTTGTATTGTAACTTGGGATATTTTGTTTCTCAAACAGCAGCTTGAGATGGCAGTGCAGTGAAGATGTAAGTTGCTACTGAATGCACAAGACCATAGATTGTGGTGCTTCCATAATGTTGCACCATGTTTGAGACACAAACTTTATGGATTGGTTTCAAGTAGCTCTTGGGGCCAAAGTACATGCAGCATTAAATTCGTCTTTAGAAGATGGGCAGAAGAGGATCAGACGCATTTCTTTTTGCCAAAACAATAAGTTGAGGTGGAGGGGATTTGCGCAAGAGTGTGTGCATGGCAGGCAAGTGTTATAAAGTTTGTTTTTAACACTTCTGCCTGCACTGCATTTGTGCTAAAAATTCTTCCCCCTCAACATTTTCCCCAAAGCAACAACTTGTTGCAAACAGCCACTGGGAGGGGATAATGTTCGGCATGCAAACTGGACATGGACCCGCCCACAACTTCATCACATGACACACCTCTGGACCATGTCAGGAGCCCACTCCCCAGCTAATTTTTAGAGATAAAAGGACTGCCTCCAGTTCACTTCTGTGTTTTGCCTGTCTTAGAAAGTTGACTTTAATGTCATTTACAATTTAGCATCTAATCAGCTCTGTGTGTGCTGTGAGTCTACTAAAATATTCAAACATATTCAGTTTGGCAAGCTGAGAGTAATAGTAAAAAAAGAAGCCTTTTGGGTTACAAGGGATGCCTAGAAATGTGTGAGCTGCACTATCTTAAAAACCAACAAGACTGAATGTTTTCTGGTGGTCCAGCAAAAGCGTTTCATTGTCCTGTATAGTTCCTTGTCCCTCCCCTTGACTAGAAGAAGTGGAATAAAAGTTGTGAAATGTGTTTTTAGAATAAATTAAGCAACCTCTTGGAGATTTGCTTAATTGACATAACTCAAAAGCTTGCAGAATTCCACACTTTTTGGTGTGGAATTTAGGCTATCGTGGCTCAATCCTTTTAACACAGAATATTCTTGTCTCTCCTTCTAATGTTGCAATTGTAATTGTCTTTCATTGCGGCTGGAGTATGAACCTGCACAAGTGTGGTGAAGTGAAGGGTGTGCAGTGTCCACTGTCGAATAACAAGTTTGTCAAGCTTCATTCACTGTGCCTTATCCCTAAGTAGGTCCCAATGGTGGTGTTTAGGATCTGTCATTTTATTCTTGTGAGCTGTCATACACTTTTATTCTTAATGTTAATTCTTTTGTTTGATAGTACCACTACCCTTAACTGAAGAAACACTACTGAGAGCCACTTCCTGTGGCTTCAAGAACCAGATTTTGGGTCTCTTGCACTGATACTTTGTTTTAAGTCTGCGCTTTGCCTTTAAGATTGGGGAAAAAAACACTATTCTTCATATATTCCTCCATCCTTTGTTTTTCTTTGTGTAGGTTTGGGGAAAAGCAGTTTTCTCCAATCTTGATCTGAAAGTGAAAAATCCTAGGATTTTTAAGTCTTTCGTACTGAGCAGAGACATATCTAATTTTTGTGAAGAAAAAGATGTTGTCTTTCTCAGTAGGGCTTGCATAACATACTTACACAATTTTCTTGCCCCAGTGCAAGGTGATCAACTGAAGAACTCTCTCCAGGAGAGAGTCTTGTTATGGTATTTGTATCTCTTCAGTTTGACATTCTTGTCATTAAAATGATCACAATGCTTTGTTTGAGACTCTAGATTTCACAAATCATGAGCTATCCCAGTAAGCACAGATCATTTTCCTGTATGCTTTTGATATTCTTGTATGAATGGAATATGTGATTGGTTGTTTTTTTTAAATATACTAAGCATTCCTCTTTCGGATGCTCTTTTTCCAGTGGGATAACTGAAGAGCATTTCCTGCCAGTTTCTCTAAGGGTAATTTGCGTTGAGCAATAGTTATGCGAATTAATAAGAGTGGCTGTATGTCTTTATTCATAATGCTGCTGCCAGAGGGGCTTAGGTAGGGGTCAGTGAGTAGTTGTGCTGCACCATGCAAAATGCAATTTCCATTGCAGCACAGTTGCTTGCCAATAAACTGTACTGTACAGTTTGGATCAGGAGATGGGAGTATTTTCATCGTTCATTCCTCTTCTCGTGATTCCATGACATTCATCAAAATTTTAGCGTTCAGTTTTTAATGAGCAAATACTAGTCCTTGATGTTACAGAGATGAGGGTTTAAACTGAAAGTAGCATCTGCTAAAGCTTCTGGAGAGGCAGTTTGGGCAGGGCAGAGAACGTCATTCTGCTCTCTGTGTATTGTGTTCTATGGTGCCTCCTTCCCTCTTACTATTTCACTACTTTGCAAGACACTGTACCTGACCCACAGTAAGTGGTGCTGTCTCTACTAAAATTGTAACTGCACCTGTTGATGCAGAGTTGAGTCTGTGTCCATGATTTAATAAATTAATCTAATACAAAGTGTTTGCATCATTTTTTTAATTTGCACTGGCTTGTAGGCAGAGAACATGCAGATTCAAACAGCCTACTACTTGCAGTTATTTCAGTACTACACATGCAGATTCACATTCAAAATGTTGCTCCTTGATATATTTTTATATGGTAAGCTGAAAATTCTGTACAATTTTAACAATATCTGCCTGCCCTCAAAGGACTCACATTTGAAATATTAGGTTTGGGTGGCTTGACAAAAGTAAAGACCAACTTAAATAAAAAATAAATTAATAAAACTGTTCACTGCTGCAATTTTACTCCTTTTGTTCCCTTTATCCTGAAATGCAGCACTTGTACCTCACAGCTGAACAAACTGAAACTAGAAATGTTTCATGTTTCTCCCCCCTTCACTCCAATTTTCAAATGATAAAAAGATGTAGCAAACTGGAGAATGCTAGAACTCTTTTTTCTTCCTTTACCTAAAAACAATGTAGTCTATGTGAGGGAGGGATCCAGTTCTTCTTGATGTAGTCCAGGTAATAACATTTGTCTTGCCTGTTCTTTGCCTGGTGTCTCAGAAGGAAGTTGGATCTAAATGGCTACTGGAAAGAGAGCCTTCTTCCATGGAACCTAGGGCCGTGTGCATGTTGCCTCAGTCTGTTTTCCTCTCCTGCTGTTAGTTTTGTATGCCACTGTGAACAAATCTTAATGCCTTTGCATTAAGTTCAAGGATGCTATATAAAATCTAGGAAGGAGACGAAACCTTATCCACTGTAATGCAAAAATTCCATTTTGGACAATGGTGTTGACTAGCATCATTGGACTTGGGAAGGGGGGAATACACCAATTATATGAGGTGACTGAGAACTTGCTGGCAGTGCACGTGCTGAAGGGTTTGGGTGGTGGTGTGGGCAATGCTAAGAATAGCCGTTAAGGAAGACCTCCGTGTTATAGGTTGTGCAGGTCAGGATGGCAGCTGCTGATGCATAAAGCAAGGGCTGTTTGTTTCAGGTCCTGCTGCTTCCTAGCAGGGGCATTGCTGTGGGTGTGTGGGTGGCACTGGTTGATAGATATACAGAGGGGTGACACCCCTATTCCCCAAAATTGAAAATCTTGGTATTTTTTCTGAGTGCCAGATTGTTACGTATTCCATTTTCAATTTCAAACGGAATGCAATGAAACCATGTAGAAATGGGGAGATGGCCTCTGCATGGCCAGCAGGAGCGTCCATGGGCGAAATAAGTTTTTACAGGGGAAAGCGTCTTTGGGTGGGGGTTGCCACTCTTTATATTTCGGCTGGACAGCGCATTTAAAGTACATCTTGGGTGAGGGACTAGTTTAGTCAGCCGGCAGCCGCCTACTTTAGAACAACACACGTCACACAACTTCCAAATTGCGTGCCGTACTCTTCATTTTTATGAGGTCTAACAGGCGCCTGTCCACTTTCTTTGGACTACATATCCCAGCATGCTTCGCTTCGGTCACTCTCTTCCCCGCTGCTTCAAGGGTTGATGGGAATTACCATCCGCAGCCGTTTTCAGGGCAAGGTAAAGGTTTCCCCACGACCCGAATGGTCTAGTCCTGTCCGACTGTAGGGGGCGGTGCTCATCTCCGTTTCAAAGCCCGTAGAGCCGGACAAGCTTCCGTGGTCGTGTTGCTGGCGTGACTCTACGCCGTAGCCCACGAACGCCGTTCCCTTCCCACCGAAGTGGTCCCTATTTATCTACTTGTTGCATTTAGGTGCTTTCGAACTGCTAGGTTGGCAGGAGCTGGGACAAGCAACGGGAGCTCACTCCGTCGCACGGTCTTGAACTCCCAACCTTGCGGTCGAAAGCCCAGCAACAGCGGATTAACTCGCTGCACCACCACGTCAGAGCAACAGAGACATAAAAACCTCCCAGTAGAGCTAAAATGAATGCTGTTGGCCTGTTGAGACAGTGGCATGCATGCAGGCACCTTGCCTCTTCCTGCCTATCATGTAATAGTATGAAATGAAAATTCTTAGACAAAAAGGGAAGCTGGGCTGTAAGAGTAATGAGTCTTCAGGCTCAGAGGCATGTCTGAGCGAAAGTGAGTTACCGAGGAGCAATGGCGGGAGATGAGCATTTATAACTCCATGGCATGCCCCTGTTTTGTAGGCTGCCCAGAGGCAACTGGCGGAGCGCACCCTGGAACAGGATGGGCTTTTGACCTTGATCCTGGGGGCGGTTTTGGCAATCTAGCCTTTCTAGCTCTATGGTGAGGAAAGTTGCATTTCTTGCGAATCCCGAACACACAGACAGTCCCGCGAGGAAGGAAAGAAGACGATTGGCTGGAGGGCAAAGGCGGCGCGGGAAAGGGTGGGGCAGACGCAAGATTCGCATTTGGCGCGAAGAGTAGTGATTGGTTGGAAGGGGCGGTGCAAGTGGGAGCCAATGTGCGGGCTTGACGGTGTAGTGTGAGCGCGCGGTAGACGGTGCTTGAGGCAAGGCTGAGTGGAGGTGCTGTGCAAGCTCACTCTGAAGGTTTGACCGCGGTAAGGGGTTTGGAGCGGGTGTATGCTGCCGGGGTCAGAAGAGGCAGTCTATAAAACTGAATATTGAATGGGGAGGGGAGGAAAATGTGGCGTGGTAAAAGGCTTAGCTTAGCTTATGGAACTTCCTGCCACGAGACTTTAACGCTGATGGAACTTCCTGCCACAAGACTTTGACGCTGCAAGTCGAAGTGCGTTTATTAGGGAGTGTTGAACTCGGGGGTTTTCTGCCTCTTTCTGCCCCCCCCCCCGCATGCCTTAGTGCTGTTGCTCCTTCTTCAATCAGATTCGGAGCCATTTGTGTCTGTTTTAAAAGGAAATCAGGGTAGCAGATCCAACCCCCCTAAATCATCTTTGTGTGACTGACCCAGGATCACCCAAATAACTTACCAGGCTGAGTGAAGATTTGGACGGGGGGGGGGCGGTCTCATTTCTTGTAGTTTCCCAAAATGTATAAGGCTGGCACTATACTAGGAGGTTAGTATCTGGACACCCCTTGGCTAAACCAGGTTCTCTTTAAGAGATGCTGTTTGCTTCCCATCAAGCCTTGAGTGTAGAGAAAAGTGAAAGAGGGAAAGGAGGCAGTTCTGGCAACAGAACTTATTGTCACTGAACTTATTGTCACTTATTAGAAGCAGATCACTTTTAAGACTGACAGGAGTTAATAGTAATAATGGCAACAGCAACAGCTATTATATACACAGCTTTTCAAAAAAAAAAATTACAGACTGGCTTCATAGATACCTAGTGTTGGAAGGGACCTTCAAAGACATCTAACCCACCCCCTGCCTGAGGCAGAAAAAATAGTCTCTAGACTAGAGCATTTCCAAAGATGCCTGTTGAGCCCCTGCCCTCCGGAGAGAGAAAATCCATCACTTCTCGGTAGTTAGTTCCACTGTCAAACTGCTTTTACTGTTAAGATTTTTTTCCCTATTATTCAGCTAAAATCTCCATTCCTACAGCTCTAGCCCATTAGATCTAGAGTTTACATAGCTAAGTGAATGAATGCATGAAGGCACTGACAAGCCACCCTTCACTTTCTTCTCAGTAGGAATATCCAGTAGAATCAGATCCTGGACACAGCTTTATCTACTAGGTCAGTGATATTCAAACTTTTTGGACCAGGACCCACTTTTTAGAATGGCACTCATCTTGGAACCCACTGGAAGTGATGTCATTAACCTGGAAGTGATGTGGCAGGAAGTGATGTAATCAAGCAGGAAGTACTGTCATTGTAACAAAATAAAATGACATTCCTGAAATGCAAATTGGCATTTGTGGACTGCAGCCATTTGAAACATCCCCAACAGAAAGCAAGATTAGGACAAAATATGATGTAAAAGCACTGAACCAAAACCAAATTTTTTAAAAACGCTCATTTGAAAATTCAAACTGTTAACACTCACAAAAGGAATAGAACCAGAGTAAGGTCTGCATTTTTCAAAATGGCTGCTCCCAGCTTTCTGCGACCCACTTAACATCAGGTCATGATCCACCAAGTGGGTCCTGACCCGCAGTTTGAATAACGCTGCACTAGGTGATATACTGTAGCTCAGATGGTTTTTTAAAAATGCATTCGCTGAGTGTAGATTGGAGGTATCAGTTGGATGGCTGCTCCTGCCATCATTATGGAAAGTGCCTCCCTGTGAAGATGTCGAGGCCTAAGCTTGGGCATCTTTCCAAGCCTTATAAAACTTCTTTTTTGGCTAGTCTCTTAGAGTTAAGTTGGGATAAGATAAGGAAATTTTACTGCTCATCTTTTCACTTAGCCTCTCCTATTATGATAATTCCATATTAGCCATGATAGCTAGATGGACCTTTTCACATATAGTCTGCTTCTAATGAATGCCGGAAACTGAGAACAATCCACAGGAGATGGCCATCATACCTGTCTTGTGAACGGCTTAAACGTTTCTGGTTGTCACTTGTTGGAAACAGAATTGGCCTGAGCCCCCTACCCATGGCAATTCTTACATTAAACAGATGGGGGCGGGGGAGCTTGTTCACTATGGAAGTTTAGGCTTCTGTTGCTTTCTATTCTCCCTACTTTCAGAGTTGCTTGGTTTTGGTAACATTTGGCAAATACAGAAGTAGAAAGTATAGGGTTGGGAGGAGTAACATGATAGGAACAAAGAGTTTTGTGCTGGGGTGAGTGATTAATCTTGAGGAATGTGGGGGATTTGGTAGTAATTGATAGCTTGCTAAAAAGAGAGGTGCTAAACTTCAAACCCATCTCAAAGCTCTGCCCTCTAATCTTAGATGTATGAGGCTAATGGCATATGGTCTTTGAGGATGGGAAAATACATGACATATTCTCCAGTCCAAACCATTCTCATTATGTATGTAGAAAAAAGCTGTCCAATAGGGTAGTTATAGGAGCTACTTTGTTTGCAAAGTTTAACTTATTTAATGTGTACACTAATACTGTATTTTCTTTCTTTGTTAGCAGTCTTCATCATGCCTAGTACCAGATCTCAATCCCAAAACCAGAGTACTATCAACTTTCCAAAGCGGAAATCCAGCCGGACACCTCACAAACCTGTAGAGAAAGAGGCGGACCCACCCACATTGCCTCTCTTGCCACTTTCCTCACAGAAGCAGGTCTTGCCTCTCAGCCCCCGCAAACGCCTGGGTGAGGTTTCTTCTTTCCAAAATACCCTAAAATGATCTGCTGGGACATGTGTCTATGTTCTGACTATAGCACTAGCCTGTGTGCATATATAACTTAGAAAATCAGTGCCAAGAAATGGGGTTTTGCTGGCTAAAGGAATGTGTTCAGTACCATATAGTGGTAATTGGAAAAACCCAGTGACTTCCTCAAGCTGAACAGTGACATTTGTGGTATTCATATAGCTGTATCCTGTGCAGTGTTAGGTGTACCTAAGCCTCTTAAGCACATCTGGCTGTTCTAGGATCAGTCCTTGAATCTCCTGTTTAGTTGCCTATCCATTGAGCCACTGCTGCTTAGAGTTCTTCATTTTCCGTGAAAGGCAATTCTTTTAGGTAGCTCTGACGGCACTGCTAAGCTTAGAATGATTGCTCTGCTCAGTTGTGTGTGTATTCATTCTGATCCAAATGGTTGAGGTTTTGAATGGCAGGAAAAGAACAAGTGAAGGGCTGGTAGGATTGATTCAGTAAGTGTCTGTGACATAAAGCTGTGGAGGAAGGGCTAGGCAGAGCACTCCAGTTCTCTTTCCTAAAGCATTTTGAGAGGTTCTCCTTAAGCTTTTTGCAAAATGATTCTTCTAAGTATAAGAGCTACAATCTTTGGAAGAAAAAAACAAAAGCCTTTTTTAAAAAGTCATCTTCTATGTTAGATTCCTCCTGCCAACCTCGCATTTTGAAAGCATGTAAACATGCGAGTAGATAGGTACCACTTTGGTGGGAAGGTAACAGCGTTCCTGTGTGCCTCGGTGTATAGTCATGCTGGCCACATGACCACAGAAACTTGTCCTTGGACAAATGCTGGCTCTTCTGCTTAGAAACGGAGATGAGCACCACCCCCTAGAGTCGGTCACAACTAGACCATTCATTCGCAGGGAAACCTTTACCTTTATGTTAGATTCTATGGATTATGCATAGACTAGCTTTATGTAGTTCTTGACTTTCGTCCATCTTCATTTCTGCCTCTTACTGCTTTCTTCTAAACTCTCTTTGTCTCTTTGTTTTTCACAGGAGATGACAATCTCTGCAATGTTGCTCAGTTGTTGCCTTGCTCCCCAACTAAGAAAAGTAAGAAAGAGAACAACTTCCCACCCACCTCCCCCAAGGGACGACGTTTACTCTTCAGTGAGCATTCAACCCCCGCGTCTCCAAACAAGAGTAGTAGTTTGGTTCCATCTCCCCTTCATAGGGGCCAAGAAACTCCTAAGCCTTCACATCCTCGCCCTCCTAGGAGAGAGCTGGTGTGCACTCGCCTGTTTAAGCAAGAAGGTAGGTAGCAGTGTTGTGCCTGGTGATGGGCTGTATTCTGCACCTTCTGTGTCACCTCTGGTTTTGTAGATGTGCTTGTAACAATTTGTTTGTGTTATTTATCCTTTGTGAGTGCTTCCAGGGAGCTTAAACACCACATAATTCTAGCAGAGTACTTTTTTTCTTCCTTTAATTCTAACATATTCAAGTACTGTTAGCTGTGTCAGTCTTATAGAATTTAGGCCATGGCTAGATTAAATGCCACACACGATTTTCAACCAGTGTGCCATGGCACATTGGTGTACCATGAATGATCCAAAGGTATGCTGTGGGAGTTTGGGGGATGTTCATTTATGAATAGGGCCAATTGGGGGTGTGAGCTTCCCACCACTAGCACAATGTGCCTTGTCAACTGTTGTAAACTGAAGGTATGCCTTGACAACTTTGGTGCCTTGTCAGTGTACCTTGAGATGAGAGAGGTTGAAAATCACTGCTCTATAAAATGGGCTTGGATCTCATAACTTTTAGCATCTTCACAAAATGTAATTTCTTTGGTACCTAAGGGAAGCCAAACAATTCAAATTTATAGTATAGATGTGAGCGTAGAGGGCTTGAAATGCTGTATTTTATCTTGGGGCCAACTAATCATTGGTCAAAATGTGGCAAGCAGTTTGCAGTTTACTTAGTAAAACAGGAGGGGTATAATTTGGTGTTAGGAATATTCTAGATGTTAGTACACAAGAAGTGACTTACCCTAAGTCCAAGCATTGGTCCATCTAGCTCATTCATGCCTATGGTTCCTGGCAGTGTCTCTCCAGGGTTTCTGTTAAGTTTTTCCCAGTTCTGCCTGGATGTTCCTGGGATTGAACCTGGGACCTTGTACTCACAAAGGTTCTCTACCATTAAGATATGGCTTCATGCCCATAGTGGCCTGAGCGCCCTACCCAACATCCCCTCCTTGCATGTTACCTGTTGGATTCTTATGTCACCTGTTGTTTATAATGTTTACAAAGCAAAGTAATGTATCAGTAATGTAAAGCAGAACAAAAAAAAACACCCTGATTTGCTCTATCAGCTTACTGTTCAGCAATTTGTTCTCAACAGTGATCAACTATTAAATAGCTAAAAATTGTATAGCCATAAAATATCTAAAAGGCGCATATAAGTAACTAAAAAAGAGGACGCAGAAGCAGTCTTTCATTAATCCCTTCAGTTGTTCATATTCGGTTATCCCTTTCATAAGCCGTTAAAATGTCAACATTTACTGTGTTTGGTTGAAGAAAGTTGTGCAATGTGTATATGTGGATTTGTGTTTGAAACCGATTGCCTCTTCATTTTTTGCAGGCACCTGTTACCAGCAGGCCAAGAGTCTTCTGCACACGGCTGTTCCAGACCAGCTGCATGCAAGGGAAAAAGAGACTGACATCCTACATCAGTTCCTCAGGAAGCATGTCTGTGGGGAGAAGCCTGGGAGTCTTTACATCTCTGGACCTCCAGGCACTGGGAAAACTGCCTGCTTCAACAGGGCCTTGCTGGACTTAAAGGTAACTGCTGCGTCTGAATTTGGATGCTGACCCTTCATGAGACCTTTGCTATGAAACTTAATGTGTGGTATTTTGTTGTTCCAAATGAACTGCCTCTTCATTCTTTTTTAAAATGCATTTACCTGCTATCTCTTTCTTTCCACTTTTGGTAGTTCTGTGGTTCATGCCAGACTATGGTTTGCTCTTCTATGGTCTAGGTTAGACTTGCCTTTAACAAACCATGGGTTTCTTATAAGAATAAGCCACACCAAATCTCAAGCTCACACACTTCCTTTTCTTCTGTGTTATGTATGTATGTCTTATATATTAGAAGAGATTGGAAGTGTATGCTTCTAGTTTGCAACGAACCTCAGTTGGCAGTTTTCGGATGAAATGGAAAACTGGTTTGTTCAAATCTGTATCGGCAATGAAGATCAAATCAAGATTTCAGATCCTGGTTTGACACCAGCCTGTGATTTGAACCATGTTTCGTTGTATTTGAATCAGAACTGTGGTTTGATATGGTATCTAAATGGACAAAATCCACAGTTTTTAATAAGCCAGTAAATCTGTGGTTTGAAGTAGACTTGCAAAGTGTTTGAAAAGCTCAATTGACAAGCCATAGTAATGGATTGTAGGATTGAATTTATGGAGCTAAGAGGAGCAAAACTGGACAAGCAGCTCTAAGCATAATTTGCTGTTTATACACTTGGATGCTCAAGCCATGCTTTATTGCAAGAGACTTAATAGTTTTATCTGCTTTATTCTTGTTGTGGATAACCTGAACACACAGGTTTTGACGGGCTGCTTTTCACATAATTAGCTGGACACCAGGATACAAAAAGCATGTCACCTATCAAGTATGAAAGCAGCGTGGTGCGTTTTGGCACATTTCCTGTATCCAGATATTTCTAGAGTGCTCTCCAGGGAAGAGAGCCATGTGCTCATCATTTGTGCCTGATTGGGTGGCTCAGCAGAATTCTTAACTGTATGAATGTTTGGCTCAGTTTACCTGTATGAATGTGCATTTGTCCATCCAACATGTTGGATTATTGTACTCCGGGGCCCAAGGAAGGTTGTTGTCTCCAGCATGCATGATTCTTTCTCAAGTTCTCAAGAAAAAAATGTAAAAATTTTTGAGGACTCTTCTCAGAGGAAGTCTGCTGCTTGCATTTGGCACAACTTGGACTCCATTACAAAGTTCTCCTTTGTATTTCTGTTTTGTGTCTCTCTGGCAGACTGAGCTTACTGGGATCCAGACTGTCGTCCTAAACTGTATGGCCCTGCAGAGCTCCCAGACTGTCTTCCCAGCAATTGCTGAACGATTGGGCCTGGCTGGAGAAGACAGAAAGGCCAGGAGTGATGTCATAAGAAAGCTGGAGAAGCGATTGACGGCGGAAAGTTCACCCATGGTGTGAGTAAGAGCCATTCGGGAAGTGAGCTTTCTACTAGTCAGTGTTAAGCCCACTTCAAATCTTGGCAGTGGTGGTTTGATGCTGCCATCCAAGCATCCTCCAACTCATCTTCTGTTTTGGGTAGTAGTGTAGAACTTGTGTTTTTATAGCGGTCAGATGGTAATCAGCTGGCTCTGCTTGACATCTGTATATGCAGTAATGCACATAAAGTAGTTTCATTTACATTGGGAACTGCGTGATATGGCTCACATCTGAACTGAATGTTCTGCAACTGAATGTGTGCACAGTTATCTTTCTAGAACAAATGTATCTAGAAGTTTTGGGTACTAGGAGCACATGCCTCAATTTTTGTCATGTAAATTCTATAAGAAAAGCATAGTTTATTTTTTTGCTCAAAATGATGATGGTATTTATTGAAGTCATGCAAGGATATCTCAAAGTTCTCTACGTTCTGTATAGAGCAGGGGTGTCAAACATGAGATCCGCGGGCTGGATGCAGCCCATGGAGAAGCATTTTCAGGCCCTTGTGCTCGCCAAGCACTGCCATCAGCTGCTGTCAGCTGCTGACCAGTGCTGAGGTGTCACTGCTGAAAGGGCAGCCCCCATTATAATTGGACTCTTCCATATCTTCTAAATATGATCAAGATTTGTTTCTCTTGTCATTTGTAGCTAATGAGTTCCTAAGTGAGAGAAAATGCTTATTTCCACTCTGATCAATGATATCATTGACCTGATCAATGGTATCACTTCCTGCTTAATGACATCACTTCCCACTCACTTCGTGAGTGCTTTTTGGCCTGCTGTATGAAACGGGTTTGACACCTCTGCTGTAGAGGGAAAATAGTTTGCCTACCTGTGTTGAGCATGTGGCATCCTTCTGCCAAAGAGTGGAACAGTCCCTGTTCTGGTAATATTAATATCAATCAATTTGGAGTACTATCTGCAGAGGAATTGCATGCATGCCTTGTGCTACCTCCTCACTTGAACACTTTAACGTGCTTAAAAATCCTAAAGAAGGCTCACTATTGGATAAACTGAAATAACTGCTCATGTGAACTTGGATGGTCTCTGATTGAGCCAATTCACAGTTACTCCTAATGATGATAACAAGAGCGTTGTAAAGACGCTCTGTATGCTGGAAGACCATTATAGAGATAAGCGTCTCACAATTTTTATCAGTTTGCAGTAACCACATGTGAGCTCACTGGGACTTGGGAAATCAGTTCACCTTTGAGCAAGTCTGCTGGCTTCCTTTTTTAAAATAAATGGAAGCTTGTGACTAGAGCTGGAAGTATTTTTATCCCATCCAGTCTACATGGGCTACTCGGCAGGTCTATCCTGTGCTAAGCACTCAGTGAGGTAGGCTGCAGTTAGTGGGTCTTTTGGATTCTGAGAGAGTGCTCGCGATGCACCTGGGGCGGGGCAACGTCACCATGCCTTCCAGCGCTGCTGCCCCGCCCCCGTGCGGCACCTGGCAACACCACCCCGCGCCCGGAATCGCTCCATTTCGGAGCTATCTGAGTGCAAGGGATTGCGGGGAGCAAAAAGCGTGTGGGTTTTTTAGTGCTGCTGCAGCCAGCACCCTCTGCACTTGCCTCCCCCCCCACAGCACCCTCCCTGCACCTCTGAGAGCGTGGCAAGAGAAACAGCATCTCCTTTCTTTTCATGGGTGTCGGTCAAATTTTATGCATTATACTTTCTCCTTGTCCCTTAGAAGGATTGTTGCTCATATAGCTACTATCTTTTCATCTGCAGTTTGGTTGTGCTGGATGAGATGGATCAGCTGGACAGCAAGGGACAAGATGTGCTCTACACAGTGTTTGAATGGCCGTCTCTCCCCAAATCCCGACTTGTCCTCATTGGTGAGTATGGAAGATACAGAAGCCTTATTTCTGCAAGAGAATGGAGGAGGAGGGTTGGTGGTAAGAGTAGCAGGACTCCAGGGCCACTGTCAGAGGCTGGCATTGACAAGCGTATTGGTGCCCTTTCCTTCTAAATGGCAGTAGGAACTGGACCCAGGTTGGTGCTCATGTTCGTGTTGAACATGAGAGTGAGATGATCAGTGGTAGTGAGTGAAGAGGACCTGTCCTGCAAAGTCATGCAAGAGCCTCCCAAAACCTGGAGGTCTTGCTCAACACCGCCTCCAGCAGAATCTGTCACGCAGCCTCCTCCTCCTCCTTCTTTGAGCTGCTAATGGGAGGAAAGGCCATTCAGTAACTGTTTCAGTACATTGTGTTGACTATGTGCAGTTGAGCATACTATTGCCAGTATAAGTTCTGAAGAGAGCCCAAAAGCAAACATGCCAGCCCAACCTGCCTTGCACTGATCACCTGTGCAGTCTAGTCTAAGTGGACAGAAAATGCCTGCATTGCGTTGTTCTAGATGGCGCAGCCTGCTAATATATGGCAATGTGCTGCAAAGGCATCAGAAAGCTACTAATACCGAAAAATGTAATAAACAAAAAAGCCACTAATATTAATGTCCCTGGATGAGGTCCACTCTATTCTTGAAGAGCAGGTATTCAAAGGAGCTGCGAAGGTATTATATTGCATCTTGCTAGAGTTAGTGCTCTTCTCAAGACCGGGCTGTCCATTATGTGGAGATAGCCAGGCAAAAGTCCAGCACCAACTGAAATATGATGGTATAAAGGAGAGCAATACCTTCGAGATGCTGCCATCAAATTCTGATCGTGAATGTCCAGAAAACGAAGTTTAATTCTCTTATAGGCCTCCTTCATTGACAAGGCTCCTAGTAGATCTAGGTTGAGACCAATTTGGCTGAGTTTAGTTAGCCAAAACTCAGCAGGATGATGCTTATCATGTACCAGATGAAATAAAAGGCTTTTGTGATCTACCAGGAAGAATACTTTAAGCCAATTACCTTCGCAAATTCTATGGGGCAGGTTTAAAGGCATTGCCTTCTCTGATAGACTATGCCCGTGCAATCTGCAAGTTGTGGAATCATTGGAACATCTAGTTTTCCATTGTGCGCTCCACAATCATAGTAGACAGTCTTTGTTCAATCCGCTGATGGAGGAATTGGGACTTAAACACGAAGGAGCGAGTCTGAAGATTTTATTTGATCTTAATTTGAAGCCGAATAGTTTACAATTTGCTTTATTATTAGCACAAATTATTGACGTGAATTTGCAAAGGATCGCCAAATCTGATTGATTAACCATTGTTTTTATCCATAAGTGATAAATTGGTTATTTTAGAATTTAAATAGATTTCTCTGTAAATGCCAATAAAGGTCTTTGTATTGTATTGTATTGAAAGGAGCTGGCAAAGCAAGGCAATATATTAACGTGTGTGTGTGCACGCGCAAGCAATGGGATCATGGAGTGGGCATGACTAGTATTTCAGACAGCAGGTGCAAGATGAGCCTTCTGGATGAATCCTCCAAACATTTGTGTGGGCAATGTGGGTTAAGCAGGAGAAGCCTTCCAGTTCTGGATCAAACAGATATCAGTGCATTCCAGACCAGTAGATTTCAGAATCTATGGGTTCTGAGCCCATGGAGGAGCATCCCACTTGGACCCTCCCAAGCAGGTTAGATACACTGGAGGGGACATGACATCATTTTCTTGAAGCCATGGGTATACAAATATGGCTGACTCAGATCTTTCCCGCCAAGGAGGATTGCTGCGAATTCAGGAATGAATTTTTGCCCACCCTCCCCTTTTTTTTCTTTCCTTCCCGTTCACACTTTATTTTTGCTTGTGTAGATTTAAATAAAGTCTGTCAAAATAGTGCAATCTGAGTTAAAATAGACAGCATTTTGTCCGGTATGTTCAATAATATAATTATGAGGAATTTAACCTTGTAAGTGCATATTAAATCATAATCAGGTTACCAATAATGTTTCTACACGATCACACGTTTTTATTTTCGTAAGTTTTTATTTCAGGAGTAAACTATTCAGTCCTAAACAGTACGAGCAAAGCAATCTGAAATGCTTGGAATAAGGATTGTTTTGAGTACACCAACATGGCTGCTAAGCCTGCCCCCGGCTTCATTTGGCTGCTATTAATTCTTAAGGCATGTCCCCTCCAGTGTATCTAACTTTCTTGGACCCTCCAAATGTGTTTTCTGAGGCCCATGGAGGCTGCGCGCGACCACCTGCGGCCTCTGCGGACTTAATGCCTGTTACGGGCAAAAAACTTTACTTCCAGTTTTCACTGAAAACCAGAAATAACACCTTTATGCCCTTACAAGGCATTCTGAGGTCCAGGGAAGCCCCGGGCATTGCGTGCAGGCCTCAGAAAACCCAGCTCCAGTTGGGTTCAGAAGGTGGGGGTGTGGCCCAAATCTGCAGATTGGATTTG
Organism: Lerista edwardsae; assembly: GCA_029204185.1. Classification (NCBI taxonomy): domain Eukaryota; kingdom Metazoa; phylum Chordata; class Lepidosauria; order Squamata; family Scincidae; genus Lerista; species Lerista edwardsae. The sequence goes on from JAJKFI010000047.1 coordinate 9,503,228, forward strand.
AATACCTGTGGATTTCTGTATCGGGGTTCCAGGAATGAAACCCCCACAGATAATGTAAGCCTGAATGAAGTGGAACAGGTAGGAACCGATGCCTCCTTGCCTCCTAAAATGTGTCTTGCTTGACAGGAATAGCAAATGCCTTGGATCTCACTGATCGCATCCTGCCACGCCTGCAGGCCCGCCCCAAATGCAGGCCCCAGCTGCTGAACTTCCTTCCATACAGCAAAGACCAGCTTGCCTCAATCCTCCAGGAACGTCTGAAGCAGGTAGGATCTTAGCAGCATCTCCAAAATGGTTGTCCCAAAAGATGGGAACATCAGGTTACAAGCCTATTCATGTGTACCCGTCCATATTTTGGACCAGGAGCTTCTTCAAAATTTCTTTCAGTGAAAAGCAAACCAACTTTCTCCTTCTTGCAAGAGAAAGGAGCAATGGCCCCTTCCTTCTTAGGGCAAAGGAAGGATTAGAATACGGGTAGTTTTACCGACATGAGAATACGTTCTCAAATCCAGTGTAGATTGATTATCCCTTATCTGGACTGCTGGACTGCTTGAGACTGGATAGTGTCCAGATTTCAGATTTTTCTGGATTTTGGAATAATTGCATAAATATAATGACCAATGCTTCCTCTTGCTCTTTTCACTATTACCGATTTGGGTGTCTGCTGGCCTCTGACGTTTTTCAACAATGTCCGACAAAAGTGAGAAACATAGAAAAAATGGAAGTAGTTCCAGAACACAGCTGATAATATTGCAGTTACATTACGTTGCTAGGAAGCTGAAGGGTGCCAGTTGCTATTTTGCCCAGTAAGGCCCTGTATACCTTTCTCTCTTTATATGTGCCTTATCCATTCCTGAAAACAGCCCTTATAATGAAAATCGGGATGAGTATAATTTGTTACATTCATTTCAATGGAAAAAAATTATAATTTGTTACAAAGCTATTTCAAGTTCACCCCAAAATCAGCCAAAACCATACCTATGTCAAATGGCTTTTGGAGATTGGGTGGATGTTTGCCTTCTGTACCTCTGGAATAGTGCTGTTGCTTGACTGCTCCCCTGGACAATTTGTTCTTCTCCCACCCCAAATGGTCTGATAAGTGGTGCTGTTTATTGCCCTGTGTGTGTGATGTTAAAATTAATGTTTAGTGCTTTTGTTACATTGTACTTTTAGTATGTATTTATTATATTTTTTTCTTTATCCCTCCATTCCTCTGCCAGGGCAGATGCCTAAGGTGGCTCACAAATATTGGTTAAAATATACAGTACCTAAAACATTAAGCTAAAATAAAATCAGAGTAAAATAAATAAAACCTTTGGAGGAGGATATACTATTTACCTTACAGGTACTGCTACAGAGGCACAGGAGGCAAACAACGCAACACCAGAAGCTAGACAGAACAGAAATGTCTTGAGCTCTTGCCAAATGACATGAGGGAGGGGGTAGATTCCCCCAGTAGGGAGTTCCATGGGTGTGGCACTAGTACCAAGAAAGCTATCCACAATGCAGCCAACCCCCTAACTTGGAAGAAAGGCTGCACTTGCAGGAAGACCCCCTCAGATGACCCAAGAGAGTGGGCCAGAATGTATGGGTATTATGTAGTATTATGTAACTCTGGAAGCTGCCTTCAGCATTTGCTTTGGCATGGGAAAGGTGGGATATAAATTATTCAAATAAATATAGAAATTGCGTGACACAGTAAAATAGAATAAATAACATTCAGTAACATGATACAGCAGTGATTCTCAAATGTTTTGGCACTGGGACTCACTTTTTAGAATGATGATCTGTCGAGGACCCACAGGAAGTGACGTCATGGCTGGAAATGACATCACTGTGACACCAGAGCCTGCTGCTTTCCTGAGAATACAGCAATGAGTTGGGTTATTTCTCAATCATTTTCCAATAGCAAAGTGAATCAGAAAGAAACAAGCCTATTTACAACCTTCATTGAAGGTTGTAGAGAACCACAAGAGAACCACACAGCCCTCCCCCTTTCCAGTGTCCCATTTTCCTATATTTTCAATGATGGCTGTGCTAGGTGGTACATGACCTACTTGAAATTGGCTCGCGACCCACCTAGTTGGTCCCAACCCACAGTTTGAGAGAAACACGATACAGCAGCAGTAAAGTGTTAGCGTTGACAATGAGAATTTCAGAAGTTCTAGCATCACATGTTTAGCACCTCAACCTTTGGTTGCAAACTGTGAGGAACTCGCTTATGTTTCACATATTTTTCACTTTCCCCATGATTTTTTAAAAACTTTTTTCTGTTTCTTTGGACCCATATTCATAGTAATTTGTAAAAAAACACAGCACAAAAGCAGATACACTGTAAAAGGGATGCACATGCCTGCATGGGGAAAGCATGGGAACCCTCTAGCCATCAGGTAGTGTATCTTGCATGGAAGGTGCCTCCTCCCCATCCATGCTCAGTCCAAGGGTCCTAAAGGGCACTTCTGCTAAAGCCCTCAAGAGCACACCCGAGATAGGAGACACTTCCTGGCATCTGCCCTACCAGGGGGAGAACTCCAAAATTCAGTCTGACGACCTGGAAATTTGGGATCAGATTGAATTTTCTGGCTTCCAATTTTGCACATTTGTCCTCTTTTCTGTCTCTGGAGCACAAAGCAGGAAGGTAGAGGGAAGGTGTACACATTGGGTCAAATGGGAGGTAGAACTTGCCGTCATAGAAGACTTGGTCCTTTTTTCCTCCCCCACCATTCCCAAATCTTGGCATGGATAAATGGGATTATCTTAGTTTGTGCAATATGATTAAGTGAGAATCTGTACGGTGAAAGTACTGTACATACAAAGAAAGAAGAGTGTGTCTGTTGAGAACTCTGTAGCTGTAACTCTGTTACAAATTGCTTGGAATCTGTTCTTGTCACCCGGTGTTCTGCTAAACCTAGAGGCCTAATCTTAGCTGTAGTTATGTCTCTGAGGTTCTCTCTTAGCAGCTGGGCTATTTCCCGATGGTACCAAATAAGGCAGGAAGTTGGAGAATAGTAGCAGCAATGTGAATTTGACAAAATGCGAAGTCTTGGGCTGCAGTGAAGGAACTGTCTCTTAACACATGCCTAAACTGTGTCAGTATTTTGTCTTTTGAAACCAGCAAGATGTCACCCAAGAGTAACTACCCATTTTCCCCTCTCTGTCCCTAAGGTGTCAGGGAAGCAGGTGTTGGACAATGCTGCCATCCAGTTCTGTGCTCGAAAAGTCTCTGCCATCTCTGGGGATGCTCGCAAAGCGCTGGACATCTGCAGGTGACGAATATATTGCACTCTAAAATCTGGGCTAATTACAGCACATAGGATGTGATTTAAAGCTTCATTATGGTCTTCAGTCCCCCTGCCTGGGAGAGAGGGAGAGAGCCCTTGTGTCTTTGTGGTGAGCAGGGAGAGCACTGCTTCCTGACTGTGCTAATGTCTGGAAATGTTCACAGCCCATTACCTATGAAGGGTGAGAGGAATTGGTCCTCCCTGCTGCGATTATAGATTGGTTAATTACATTTGGATTGCAAAAGGCTCTCATTAACAGTTCTCAAGCAGACATCTTTATGGGGCTTGGAAGTGTTTTCTTTTTCCCTTGCAAGTTGTCTTTATGGGGTTGCTTTCCGCTTTCTTGGACCTCACTTGGGCATTGGCTTGGTAGCCCCCTCTGCCTTGGTCTGCCTCCGGAGCCGAGCAAAAATAAGTTATTTTAGCATCGAGTGGTGCCAGGGATCACACTCTGGCAGAGGAAAGAGCCCAGCTGTTTCTTTCAGGTCAGATGTCTTAGGTGGTGGATTAGGAACCTGTAGGCTTGGGAACTGCTTTCTAAAAGCCCATCATGTCTCAGTTCTTTGCCACAAGGCAGGACTGTGCAGCCCCCATTAACCCCTTTCCAAAAGAAGAGAGTAGGAGCAAACAATGGGCACCACCCCAAGAGGTCTGCAGAGCAAATAGCTCCAGACGACTTGCTTGAGTAAAGCAAGCTGCAGGGAGTGGCATAGCTTCCAGCCAGTTTGAACTTCATGGGAGGAAGAGTATTCCTCTGAAATGTCAAGTCATAAAAAAAAGAAGCAAAGCTTCAAACCGATGTTCAGAAAACAGAAACGGGTACTGTGTGGCTGATGTTGACATTTATATTTACTCTTCCTCGAAGGAGCTCAAGGTGGTGTATGTGGGTCTCTTCTCCACAGTCTGATACCATTGTCTAATTGCCCTCAGGTTCACTTGAAGCATGTGTCTTAAATATCCGCCCTGCTCTTCAAATAAAATCATGAGTGAGAATGAGTGAGTGAAATGAGCTTTTTATGCACCTGCAGGGAATTGCATTGTGAAGCTTTTGGTACTAGAGCGATCATTTTGATAACAGCAGGCTCTAAGAGTGAACCGCTACTATTTAGACAGTGATAATAAGATTGCCTTGTCTGAAAAAGATGACAACAGATAGTCAAACCATGTAGGATGTATTAAACACTTGGCTTTTTTTTTTTTTTGCACCTTTTGGCATTCTGCCCTCCTTCAGCTTCATTTTGGCTATATCATCATGAGCACCACTGTAAAGATCTCTATTTTTTTCCCCACCCACTCTCGAGACTTGGATGATAGAAGGAAATATTAGTTTAGTAGGTTATGAAACTTGGGTATTGTCAGTAATTAAATTTGGGTTGAAAGGAAAGCATGTTGCTTTTCAGGACTTAATGTAAAAGGCTAGATTTCTTTGGCGGAACTAAGTGCCATTGTTGCAGACAAAGAGGATAGATCTATCCCAGGTTGCATGTTAAAATAAAATTTATTTCAATGGAAGTGTCCACCCTTGTCAGCACATCTTATGAAGTCGGTGATCAGAGAAGAAGGGAAGGAAATAGGGTTAAGGCCACAATCCCGCATACAGGATCATACAGAGGTAGACAGTCTGGGTCACCAGACACGACGTTGCCCTCTTGTGACAGTCCTCTGCTCTCTCTGGACAGTAGACAGAGTTGTGCTAATTCCACCACTTTGTTTACTGGTAGTCCCCTACATGCGCCTCCCTTTTGCCCTCACTTCGTTTTCAAAAGGTGTCCCACCTCCTCTTCCCAGTCTTGCTCCCAGTCTGGCCAGTGTCATAGGTGTGCAGCTGGCCAATGTGCTGCCCCAGAACGCACTGGCCGTTCCGCCACCCCATCCATCCCTGCCCTCTCCCTCCAATCTGGAAGTAATTGCTGTGATGTGATGGCATCACCACAGTTAGTTTTGGAATACTACAGCAGCTGGCCATGCTGTAGGGATGACTGTGGCAGCGGGCAGGTCCTTCTACCCGCTGTCACCCCCCCTCCAGCAATTCTCAGTGTGGCCAGCCACAAGAATCACTATGGGGATGGCAGGCAGGAGGACCTCCCCACTGCCTCCAGAGCACTTGTTCTTGGCACACTGGCTTTGGCGTGAAACTGGCTGGCTTCACTCCCAGCTACCGCTTTTTCTCTTACTTTTTGTTGCAGGGGGAGATTAATATTGTCTCTCCTCTCCCGGTGCCCAACCAGCCTTGGTCACTCTGACTGCTTTCTTCATTCTCTCCCTCCTTTCTGCCCCCACAAATCCTCAGATTTAAAATGTTACCCAGCACTATTGGGTGCTTGTATTTCCCATTGCCACAACAAGGGGTCGCTATTTTCAAGGTGATTGACATGCTCTGTTGTCTCCATGCAGCTTTGGTGGTTTTTGCCTTGCAGATGTTTCCACTGCTGTGACCGCTTCAAAGCCCTGTTTTTAAGTTGGATGTTCGTAACTTGAACATCTGTAGGTTGGGATCCCTGCCTTTGTACACCCTGAAAATAATCCCCATTGAATACAGTGAGACTTACTCATGAGCAGGCATGTATAGGATTACACCGTAAGAGCATTTAACTTTATTTGGATGTGTTCGCTGGTTTTTTGGCTGTATGGGTTGTATATCCATTGATACTTGTATTTCTCTAATGATTTTTAAATATTCTGTAAGATTGCTGAAAGGTTTGATTTAACATTCTAATTATGCTTTATTATGACATTTATCCCATTTGTGTACATGGACTATTTTGGTCTACCATCCAAGTCTTGGGGCAACAGTGGGAGGGGGTCTCAAATTAAACAGTGGTGGGCACTGGGGCTTAAGGTGGAAGGCTGCCTCCAGCGTTGCTTCCACTTCAGCAAATAGAGCGTTAGTCTCATTAAGAAGCAAGATGATTATGAGCTCCCATTAATGGGCCTTGTGTGCCGCCCCAGGTCTCAAACTGCAGTGTATGCTTCTATGGTTTTCTCCTTGTGACTCTGGGGTGAGAAGGTGAGAAAGAGAACTGCAGATAGGAGCATGGTAACCAGGCACTAAGTCAATGTAAGGGCTGATTGAATACATTTTTAAAACCACAGGCACAAATCTGGGAATCCCATCTTTCCAGACCATTGTCTTTGGCTGGGGTGTCATGCTAAAAATTGGATCACAGGCCAGCCTACAGTGGTTTGCACCAATCAGTCAACAGTATTTATATACTGCTTTTCAACACAAAGTTCACAAAGTGGTTTACAGGCAAATAATAATAAAGTGAATAAAGTTAAATGGCTCCCTGTCCCAAAAGGACTCACCATCTTAAAAAATGCGGAACACCACCAGCAACAGCCACTAGAAAAGACACTGCGCAGGGGTGAATAGGGACAATTCCTCTCTCCCTGCTAAATATAAGAGGAACACCACTTGAAAAAGTGCCTCTTGCCCTGTTGTTGTTGTTGTTGTTGTTGTTGTTGTTGTTGTTGTTAATTGGATTTATATCCTGCATTTCTGCCCAAAGGCACCCAAGGCAGCATTACAACCAAACAAAAGCACAATAAAATACAAAGTTTAACATTAAAAAACAATTTAAAAACAATATTAAAACAATACAATTTAAAATTTAAAAACCAACAAGCAGTTTAAAAATTTAAACTTTTTAATTAAAAAAAAAACAGTTAGCAGGGGATGTGTTTCCTTTTATCTCCTCCCACCCCATCTTTGCTTTTACAGAGCCAGGGACAGAGAGGCCAAAGGAGGAGGACTATGAGGGTGGGAGGGAAAGGGACATGGAAAGAAAGACTAATTTATAACCTGCTTGGATTAGCTAGTTTACATTGGAAGCAATGTATTGGTGTATGAGCATGTGACTTGGTTAGGATGGGCTCTTTAAAATAAATGTCATTGAACTTCAAGCCCGTCATACTAATTGATTAAGGTAAAGGTTTCCCCACGACCAAATGGTCTAGTTGTGACCGACTGTAGGGGGCGGTGCTCATCTCCGTTTCAAAGCCTGTAGAGCCAGCATTTTGTCCGAGGACAAGCTTCCGTGGTCATGTGGCCGGCATGACTCTACGCCGTAGTGCACGGAACACCGTTCCCTTCCCACCGAAGTGGTCCCTATTTATCTACTTGCATTTAGGTGCTTTTGAACTGCTAGGTTGTCAGGAGCTGGGACAAGGAATGGGAGCTCGCTCGGTCACACAGTCGAACTCCCAATCTTCCGGTTGGAAAGCCCAGCAGCAGCGGTTTAACCCGCTGCGCCACCACATCCCTAATTGATTAGCTTTCTCCAAATTCCCTGTCTTGACCTAGACATAAAATGTCTGTGGTAGGTTCATGTTCAACCTTTGCTGGAAAACCACCAAGGAAACTTGTGGGAATAGTTTTGTTACAGTGCTGCTGTTTTAGATCCAGAATCCATCTTCCTTTAATTGTATAAGAACAGCCCGGCTAAATCAGGCCAAAGGCCTATCTAGTCCGTCCACCTGTATATCACAGTGGGCCACCAAATGCTTCAGAAGGTTGCATTCACTCTCGGTGTTCCCATTCATGTTAAGTTGTTGTTGTTGTTTTAATATGTTGTTTTAATGTGTTTTATTTATTATGTTTTACTTATTATGGTTACATTGTATTTTGTTTTTGTTCTCTGTAAGCTGCCTTGGGCATTTGCTTCGGCATAATGGAAAGGCCGGGTATAAATTCTTCAAATAAATATGGCCATTATGGTTTGTGTGATGGACCTTTCCTTCATAAATCTGTCCAATTCCCTTTTAAAGGCTTCCAGGCCAGGTGCCATCACCACCTTCTGTGGCAGTATGTGGCCTAGAACTCCTGCCCAAAACACCTATGTAGATCTCCCTCTTTTATCCTTCAGTGATGTAAAATATCCAAAAATTCTGAAACTGGGGAAAAACAGAAATTTGGGGCAAAACTATGCAATATTTTCACTGTAGATCTAAACTTCCTTTACTAGTTCAAGGGCACAAGGCTTATGTGCACTGTGGATAGCGCATGACATTGTACTTAATGAAATTTAAAAGTGTAAATGCATTAGTTTTATTCGGTCAATAATTACAAATATAGTCAGTACTGGAGATGGAGCAACAACTTGTTGCTGGCAGAGGTACCTAATAATTTTAATTTTTACCAGTTGTAAAAACAGAGGGGAAAAGACTGGAACATAGAAACCCACCAGCATTGCTGTAAATACAAGAAAGTTTTTTTTTCCTATCTGAACTTAAAAACAGTCTTCTCGCCATACTGTATAATGTCAGCATTATCCAGAAACAGAGAAAACTATGTAAAAGCAAGGAATCCGTGTTCATTAGTTACCAACAGAATGAGTGTACACATTGAAACAATCCCTATTTCAAACTGCTTCAACTCCGGAAAAAACTAAAATCTGCCTCCAGCCTAACTGATCACTGTGTTAAAAGGCTATTAATAAATCTTGATATTAAGGGTTGAATATATATTTCCAAACACAACCCAATCTCTTTCACATACTGCAGAAGATGGTAGAATCTGAAGCAGGTGAACAGATTTGAGAACTGCATGCACTATATAGGAATTGTAATTGCTTAATCCTGTAGATGGTCTTACATAATAATTAGAAAATATTTTGAAAGAATAACAGGCAGGTACGCCACTGCATCATCTTCAGTTGCCACCCTTGTCTAAGTTTAGAGTGTGTAAGCCTCTCCAAGCAGGAATTTTTGTTGGTTGGTTGGTTTGGGTTAAACTGCTCTGTGAAGTAATTGAGGCTGATTATTGATAACTCAGTAGCTGGAATTTTTTACTCCGTGTCTTGGGGTGAATAACTGTCCTCGCACTCCTGAAAGTCAACAAGCATCATCGTTCTTCCTATCTTGGCAGGCTTTTAAAAACATTTTTGTTTAAAATGTTCTGTGATGGCACCTTAGACATCACCCTGGCTTTTGGAAGGATAATCCACGCACCTCAGTTGGAATTGCAATAGTGGAAATAGATAGCTACCCTTCTGTGGCCACTTGAGTGGATTTCTCTTCCTGACAAAGGTTTGTTTTTTTTTACACCACCATGCACTTGCTGTCAACTGGTAGTGGACCCAAGCTTATTAGGTGTGCACTGTTGCTTAATACAATGCTGTGGAACATTTTATTCATTCATTTTTCATGTTTTAATGCCGCCCTTCCTCTAAGGAGCTCATGGTAGGGTATAGGGTTCCTTCCCTCCTTTTGTCCTCACAACAACCCTGTGAGGTAGGTGAGGCTGAGAGATGGCAACTGGCCCAAGGTCACACAGGAAACTTTGTAGCTGTGGGGATTTGAACCTGGATCTTCCAGGTCTATGTCCAACATCAGAACCACTACACCATCCTGGCTCTGTTGGAACATTTGAGATGCCTGTATTAGTGCAGGCTCTGTTCATAATACACACTGTTCAGTTGTATGGCTAATTCATCCAATCAAATGAATTGAATTTAGCCAATGGAATAGCTGGATTTCTTAGGGAGCAGCCATATTTCACTCTTAAAACTACTACTTCTGTGTGCAGCTTCAGAGAAGGTGTTATGAAATCTTTTATATACTGACTCATTTAGAGTATAAAAGTTTTACTGTAAAGATGCTTTCTCAGGAAGAGAGATTCTCATGCAAAAGGCCTGAAGCAACTATTGCTTCAGAGGAATGAAGTTACTAAACATGTGTCAGTCACAGTAAACTTCTAGAGTGCAGCTTATATTAATTTGTTCATGGCGTCATTTGGAAGACTCCTTTTTGTTCGATTTGACGTCTAATGCTGCCCTCCCTTTAGTGTTGCTTGCACTGAGCAATCGACAGGCACAGAATGTGATGAGAACAAAAGTCACATGCATGGCTGTAGTTTGTGTCTCTTGCAGTGAAGCTGACGTGTTGGGAAGTGATTCTTGGATTTGTGGAGGGAGCAACAGGTTTAGTGGAATGGGTTGTACAGAACTTGACTGTGAGAAATTCCAAAGCGGTTTTGTTGTGTTGTATATTTCAGAAATCTAAAGCTCTGGTCTAAAACATTGTTCTTGTCCTTAGGAGGGCCATTGAAATTGTGGAGTCAGATGCGAAGAGCCAAGCTGTCCTTAAACCACTGCCTGCCTGTAAGTCGCTTTTCTCCACTCTTCCCCCTAAGCAGGTCATAGGCTGTGGCGCTGTGCTGTCATGTTTCATTAAGTGTTTCCCTGATCTCGATTAGTAGCACTTCTTTCCAGGGACTTGTTTAGACTTAACTGTGGGGAAGATGTGATCATGCAGATGGCTGGCACAAAACGTATTTTCCCTTCCAGCATTCAGGAAGCAGACAGCCCTGCAGACGGAGGTTACACCTGCTCCCTGCCTTTCCTCTCTGGTGCTGGCTTTTAAGTGCAACATGAGCAGTGTAAAGGCCAGGTGCGAAACTGCTATGAACAGGTAGCAAAGGGCAGGCAACATGAGTATTTCTCAGAGCATTTCCCAGACATCTGTAAATTGGCACAGTTTTGGGAGCGCATATACATTCAGCAAACTGTGTACACCAAATGCCTATTGAAGTTGTGAGATTGTGCCTGCCCCTGCTTTCATCTCCACAGGTGTACTATAGGGTGTATATATGGTGCATACTTCAGATAATACTGTTTTTCTGAGTTAGGGGCCCAGGACCACATGCATTGTCTTGGCGCTGTGCTTCTCAAACTGTGGGTCCATGGCCCACCATTGGATCATGACCGCATTTGTGGTGGTTCTGACAGAGTAGATTAGGTCAGGTGCATCAAGGGTTAAACAATTTCCTATTTGAGGGGGACTGCTGCCCAATCACCATTAAAGCCACAGAGGCTTGATTGGCAGGTAAAACCCTTTTTAGGTTGGTCCTGATGCTAAAAGGTTTGGGAGCCACTGGCTTAGCACCTGGTTTGAAAGCTTGCAATGTCGGCAGCCTTTCTGGAGATGGGCAGAACTAGATCTGGTGGCTGCCTGGGTGGGAGACTGCCTGGATTTGCCATCCAAAAGGATGAAAGATGGGATATAAATGCACATGTACACTCTTTATATAGAATGGGAACATAGCTTTGCCTTGTGTCCTGCCTTTAGAGCAGTGTTCGCCAAACCCTGGCCTGCAGGACCACTGCGTTAAGAAAAAGCCTTCCTTGTGCACGGCGAAGCTTTCTGTTCCAAGCCGCAGTGTCATCTTTCAAGTTGATCTCACAAAGTCATAGCTGCTGCCACCCAGAAATCAGGGCGCAGAGCCTCCTGGGACGATGGGCAGCAGAAGTGGCTGCCTGGTGCAAGTTTGTGAGAAGATCGGCTTGAAAGATAACACAGCGCCATTCTATTCCGTTGTGGCACCGAATGGAAAGTTCCACGCTGCACAGGGAACGCTTTTCCTTAATGCAGTGGCCCTGCAATTTTACAGATTTAACTCTAGTACCCTGCTCTGTTCAACTGATTTTTCTCCCCTCTTTTATTGCTCCTGTTCCTAGGCAAATCCCCTTCTAAAGCAGCCGCAGACTCAACTGTTCCCAAACAGGTGGGACTGGTCCACGTATCCCAGGTGATCTCTGATGTGTATGGCAACCGGATGGCAGCTGGTAACAGCTGTGGTGATGCTGACTCCTTCCCATTGCAACAGAAAATCCTGGTCTGTTCTTTGCTGCTCCTAGTCAAGCAGCAGAAGGCTAAAGAGGCCACCCTTGGAAAGGTAAGTGTGCCAATTCCTTCCCAGTGCCATTGTTGTAGCAATTACAGTTGGAAGAATGCTCTGTTAGGTTACATACAGGTTACAGTGGTTAATAAGTGAGTCTTACCAGGGGCCTGCTTAAAAATGCCCTTGAGGGCTTGCTGCGCACCTGGAGCTGGGGCGCAACAACCTGTCAGGGATTTGTCCTGCATCCTGTCCAGTGATGTCATTCAGGGGGAATGGACCAGAACGGGCGTTCCGGATCCTAACGGGCTCCATGGCTGGTTCCGGGTTTCCGACAAGTGCCAATCAAAAGTGAGTTCCTATTACTAAATCATTTGAATGACACCACTGATCCTGTCCTTTTAAGACCTGAGAATTACTGAGATGTGGTTACTGAGGGAAGATGCCTTTTATATGTACGAAATGGAAATCCTGCCACAACTGCTCAAAACCTACTCTGGTGCAATATGGGGAAGGTCCCCTTTTACCATAAAACTCTTCAGTCTACCTAATTTTCCATCATGTCTTGAGGATCTGCTGAGTTGGGGGTGGGGTGGGGAAGCAAAGAGCTCTCCTTTCAGTTTGTATCTTCTCCTACTAGGGCAGTGATTCCCAACCTGGGGGTCGGGACCTCCAAGAGGGTCGCAAACCAATTTTCAGGGAGTCGCGAAGAGCTTGGGGCAGCCGTATTAAAAAGCTGGGCAGCACCATCTTGGAAGCTTCATTTTGGTTAGGGAAAGAGGCTTCCCCATTAAACTGCCACTACCTCGGTGCTTGTGACGGCAAAGGAAATTAGCCTTGCTGTGGTCTCGTCTTGGTGTGTGCGTGCGCGTGTGATGAAGTCTCTCCCAGGTCTCTTTCCAAGTGGCCATGTCACACCTTCCATGTGCATGCCTAGGTGAGCCTCAGCACACGGGGAAGAGGAACATAAATACTCTGAAGGCTATCTAAAATTTGACTCTTACCACCTTGATCTGCAATGGCATAGAGAAGCCACAATGCGGTCTGTGCAATGTTGTTCTCAGTGCAGAATCAATCACTGAACTCAAAATTCAAACGTCACTATGATATAACGCATTCAGAACATTCTAAAACAGCGGTTCTCAAACATTTTAGTTCCGGGAACCACTTTTCAGAATAATAGTCTCTCTGGACCCACTGAAAGTGATGTCATGACCGGAACTGCCATCATTGTGACACCAGGGCCTGCTGCTTTCCTGACAATGTAGCAACAAGATGGGCTACTTCTCAGCCATCTTCCAATAGCAAAATTAATCAGAAAGAAAGTCTATTTACAACCTTGACGCAAGCAAAATAATCACACTGCTCTCCCCCTTTTCCATCATCCCATCTCCCCATATTTTCAATGTGGCTGCTCTCGGTACTTTGAGACCCACCTGAAATTGGCTCGTGATCCACTGGTCTGTCCTGGCCCAAAGTTTGGGAACCACTGTTCTAAAAGGGTGTGGAGCTCATTCAAAAAGTGTGATTTATTAAAAACAATCACTTCTGCTTAATGACATCATTTCTGGGCTTAGGTCTTAGGGCTCCCCCCCCCCCCGGACAGGATGTCGTACCTAAAAAGGAGGTCCCAGTACAAAAAAGTTGGGAACCACGGTACTAGGGGAACTGATACAGGGATGAGGATAGGCAAGCTTGGCTGACTGTTCTCTAGTTTGTTCCACAAGGCTCGGCAAGCCGTTACAATTCCAGTTTTGCAGCTTGGGAAACTACAAGCATTATTTTCTTGAGGCCATCTGGTGAATTTGTATGTGAAAGGAGATATTTTAATACATCTTTTGGATCTGTTGTGATTGCATGTGAAGGATGTCTCTATTCCGCTCCACTCTGCTGTTCCTTTTTTTAGAAGTACACAGCATAGTAGCAATGCTCATAGCCCAGAGGGGTGGACTAATCTGATGAGTTGGCTTGCTAGCAGCTTCCTTGGCTGGGTGCTGTGAGCTGTGATCAGGAGGAGGAGTGGCAGCAGCATCCAGTTGCATATCCTGATGAGTGATCAAGCTAATCTGGGGTGTTCTGAGGAAGCCAGAGAGAGCAAGTTCTGTCCTGCATTCTTGTCTGACTCCTCTTGTATTTTTTTTTCTTGTTTTCACTTGGAAGATCTTATTTTCACTGACATTTCCTCTTCCTAGCTTCATGAGGCCTACAGCAGAGTTTGCCGGAAGCAACATGTGGGAGCTGTTGACCAATCAGAGTGTCTGTCGCTCTCGGCCCTTTTGGAATCCAGGGGTATTGTGGGGCTGAAGAAGGCTAAAGAAGCCCGACTCACCAAGGTAGTGCTGCAGCCCTACTGCTGCTATGGGTGGGTCTGCAAAGGGGACAGCAGAATCCAATCCTCTTTCGCTTCTGGGAAGGGGCCATGTGTTGGTAGGGGAGTAGAGCACATATTTTTGATAGTAGAGCAAAGCACAGTGTGCTTTGCATGGTGAAAATTCCTAGGAACTTGGGTAGCAGGGTAGGGAAAAATAACTCTTGCCTTAATACCTTGGTGATCTATTGACAAATGCTCTCCCTCGGTTTCATACATTTGGAGGTATCAACTAGTTGATAGTGGAACGAAAGCCTATCTTTGATATCTGAACTGTGCCTCTTGTGTTGATGATAAACACATCCCAGAGAAAGGGAGGTGCTTTGCCTTGACAGTTCTTAACATTGGAGTTAATCCCTTGTCTCTGAAGTGGTTAGACTAACAGCACACGCTATCCCTAAGGGCTCAGTTGCTGTAATGCTTCCTTATTACATTGATCCTTGTCACAACCCTTTTGAAAGGTTTCAGTTTTTCCACCTACTGATCTATTGGAAAAAATAATTCTGAGCAATGATGACTCATCCTGTAGTTCCCTGATATCCGTCTCCTTTGGAGATCTTAGGTTCTGTGACACTGGGAAATTCACTGCTGGCTCTTGGGAATTCTTCATTTCTTAGATGCAGCTGCTTCTTCCTCCTGTCTTGGCTTTGTGTTGGTTGAAAAGCTGCTACCGTCACACTTCCTTTTGTTTGCTGGCAGTCCACAGTCATGGGTGGGTCTCGACGCAAAGCCCCTTTTTGTCAGTGCTGACCAAAGAGGCTGTGCATGGCTGTGAGAGCTAGAGAACCGAAAGAGAAGTATAGAAGCGCCTCTCATAAACGCTGCTTCGTTTAATGCTGTTTTGCTACAGCACTCTTCATCATTGGTGTGATTTGACAGCTATTGTAGCCAGTGAGAGCAGTTATCCCGGTTACTGTGGGATCCATCCACACCAGTTTCCTGCCTCATCAGCAACCTCTTCCAGGGTCGCACAGTGTGCAACTTTTGGGGGACATACCCCCTATATTAGAGAGGTATTGCTGCAACAACATTCACGTAGGCAGCCAGGCTCAAGAGGGAGCACCTGCAGAGCAATGCAAGGGTCCAGTGGTTCCTTGCTAGGGGAGTTTGATCTGCACATACAAGATCTGCCATAATCTTCAGTGTGCGAAACAGTGGTCTTGGCTCTGCTGTATAAAAGAGGAGGAGGTCCCCGCATTGTCTTCCATGACACCAGGAAACAGTGGCAAGCGATTCTACTAATTGAATTTGTGGAGGAAGCAAGTCTTGGCGCACTCCCATTCGATGGGATGATGGTCTCTAAAGAAGGCCTTGCAATTGCAGAAGTCCTGGAGAGCTGCCAGAGACAAAACCTCTGACTTTCCTGTCTCTCCAGTGCAGGGTGACCATAGGGTGAGGCCAGTTCTTGAGAATATGGAGCAAGGACAAGGCTAACCATGATTCTTAGGCATTCCAAGTTTGAGGGACACCTGTATTATGCAGCCAGAATAATGAATTTTGCAAGAAGAAGGCAATGATGCTAACATTTTGGCAAATTGGAGGAATGTTCTACTTTTCTTTTACCTTTGGCTGGAGCATTAGCTGTGAATTGGAGGGCAGAAATAAAATACTGAATGGAGGAAGTACAGAGACCATCAGGGTATCAATGCAACTGGTGGATTTCCTGCCCAGCCACCTTCTAATGCTGATTCTGAGTCCAGGGAACAAGAATTCAATACAGACTACAGAATTTCACAGAAATGGCTTCTTCGGGCACTTGTTGAGCTATATAGATCACATCAAATTAGCAGGTCCTCCTGACCCATGCAGAGACCTGGAAATTCTCAGCATCCGACAGTATGTTCTTAGGGTTGTGTCTTCCAGCAACAATGGATACTCATCAGTTCCCATTGCTTTTCTTTCTAGGTCTTCCTGAAGATAGAAGAGAAGGATATTGAACATGCCCTGAAGGATGGAGTCTTGATTGGAAGTATCTTGGCCGGAGGGCTTTAAAATACTTGTTCAGCTCACTTCTTGTACAGGAAATATCAGTGTCTTGTTATAAAGATGCCCAGTCTGGATTTATTTAGAAAGATTTCTTGACAACTGTACAGTGTTCTGCCTGTTGATAGACATAATGAGATTTGGGTGGAATGGATCCAATTTTGCTGTACTTTGGACATGGACTTGTGCATGTTGCCTATAGATCACCACGACCCCCTTCTCAATTTTTGAATTTCAGAGGGATTTTTTTCCCCCCAGTGTTGACATCTTTTTCTCCACCTACCTGCTCACGCATTGGAGCTGCTTGTGCTACTTCTGGTCTGTCTTAAAACATCAGAGATGAAAGAGGATGAAGGGTATCGGCAAGAGAGCTCGTTCGCAGAAACAGAACCGTTAACGTCGCAGGAGGAAATAAGAAGGCAGCAGCTCCTCTCCCGAGCGCCTTTGAAGTCGGACTATTTCCGTGAAGCAGATGTCAGTCATGCTGAGGCTTAGCATCTAGAATCTGCAACAGGGCTTAGTGAGAGAGAGAGAGAGAGACCCAGGCCCGAGGGCTCTGAGCGCCTTAGCATTTATGAACTGTGTACACAGCCACAGCACTGGAGCTGGTTTAGGCCTGGGGCAAAGAGCTGATCTGTTTTATTTCTGAGCTGCTTCTTGCGAAAAAGTTAGTTGATTAGTTTTCTGCTTTTGTCTGTACAAATCTAACGTTCTTATTACTAGCATAAGCATCCGTGCATATAGCATACGGGGCTGGCTTCTGAATTGGCATCTTCTTTTGTGTCTGTCTCTCCCTCCCTCCCCCCCATTTTTCTTTGAACAATCTTCAGATCAAAGTGCTGCGCATGTTTTCGTGCCGCTCCTCCTCCTGGAGTGGCTTGCAGCACGAGGAGGGAAATGTTGGGACGGTGCCCCCACCAATGCACTGGCAGTATTTCTGACGTAATTAAACGTATATCCAGCCAGATGTTTTAGCAGCTGGAGCCTTAACTTCCTCCTATTGCCCTTTTTAATTTACAGATTAAAACAGTCTGATTATGGTTTTGATGTGTGTGGGTGTGAGTTTTATGTTGTTTGGCTGCTCATCTCCACATCTTTGAGTTGGTTTTCTTAAGGAATGGGATAGTACAGATTAATTGGGAATTAAGGATTCCATTCTTGGCTGTAGCCTGGAATTGCTTTTCCAGCGGCTCGTTGGTAAACGAGAGAGCAGCTGCTTTTGCCTGTTATAGTGCAGGTTGCAGAAGGGAAGCAACAGTGGCAGCATCTGGACTTCCGGATACCGTTTTAATGTGCCTCTCCAAGCTCTTATATATTTAAGAAACAGCAAAGCAGCTATGCTTCTAGCTCTCATGAGTGCAATTTTACATTTTTGAAAACCGCTGAAGAGTCTGGAAATAAGTAAAGCAGCAGCAAGTACGAACAGATTGTACTGTAGTAAACCCATACAACCTATTTACTGCATTTCAAGTGGTAACTAATCAGATTTCCCTATTCCAACGACTCAGATTTGCAAATGTGGATTTTATTTTGTCTATTTTACACTGTCCTTCATGGAGTAATGGAACATGCCCTTCTGACTGTCGCTTAGTACCCACTAGGTTCCTGCTGTCTCCTGCTTTATATATCACAGTATGCTTGAAATTGTGTCTGTACAGCTTGTGCTGCTCATGACTTGCTCCAGATTTATACACATGTTCAGAGCCCATCATCCTGGCTTTGTCTGATTTTTTTTTTTTTTTGGTAGTGCGTGGGATACAAACTTGATCATTCACTCTTTTGCTGTCCTGCCATTACAAGTTTGTTTGGCAGGTTCATAGTGCTGCTGCAAACAGCTGGCGTTTTTCTGTTTTTATTCATGCTTTCTTAATTTTTCCTGCCATCCAGTACTTTGGCCCCCAAAACCCCTTTGCTTTTTAAGCTGACTGCCAGGGCAGGAGAAATATTGCATGCATTTTTTTGGCAGGCCAAAGCAGTTTGGCAACAGTGTTGTTCAAATATAGCAGAGTGGGACGACTTGACCCATCTGCAGCCCTGATGTGACTGGCTCCTGTAAACCACAATGGCATTGAGTGTTAAAAATCCGTGACAGTGTTAAGAAAAACCAGCCCAGCCCAGTAATAAAAAGGGGATTTTGCTGCTGTTGTCCTTAACCTGTGGGTGGTTAACCCTTGAGAAACTGTTGTGGAATAAGCAGCAGCTCAAGCCTGCTGAAGTTAAATACTGCTAGCCTGTGGAACTCTTGTTTCCCCTGAGTTTAATAGCTATGTTGCCCTCCCTCGTCTGCAGGGCTTAAGGAACCATTCCTAGATTCAGGATGCTCAGTGATGTTGCTTATTCACAGCAAGTATGTTTTTGCAGGGTTAAAAGCCTAAAGCAGCCACAGTTAATAGGAAGCAGGCTTGGGGAAGGATGGAGAGCAGATGGGCAGCTGGCGCTTAAATCATATTTCACTGGTTGCTGGGACCTTGAAAGCAAGATAGCATTCAGCTACAACATGGGGCTCCTATTGTCCAGCTTGCAGCTGTATATAATATGTCTGTCTGTCAGGGTTTAGAAATGTTCTGCAGGTAGTGTAAATTATTTTCCTGCTTCCAAGATGTGTATTTCCCACTGTAAGAGGGAAGAGAGGGAGGAAGAGGCATATGAAGGAATGCTAACCACTGCTATGGACACAGTGTGTAGGTTATGGTAGCTGTAGAGGAGGAATAAGGTGCTGCATAGCGGCCTTGAAACCCCACTTCCCATTATCTTGCATCATCCCTGTCACTTGTGTTTAGCTGCAAGGTCTGGATACCTGCTTCCCTGTTCCGTGTGAATTTGGGGTAAGCGGCATAAGGGTCTTGGGGTGCAGTAATTGTCTGTGTTTAGGATGGGTTTCTCATGCATTTAACTCTACCAGCCGTTTTTGGAGTGGGGTGCGTATTTTCTTAACACTTGCTTAATAGGAAATCTGACCAGTCCCTTTCTAGGCAGAAGGGGTAATTCTTGCTCATTGCCGTAATTTTTGCTTTTGTTGGCCTTGCGCACGATACACAACTGCATTTTTTTAATACACAAAGGAAATTATTTTGTATATATGAAGAAGAAAAAACCCAAGTTGATTTTGGAATGTAGCTAAGCATGAACTCATGCAATCCTTTCTGGGGTGTAAGAACTGCAATGTTTTGGTTTAAGGTACCCCCCCTTCCCACCCCACATGCTAAGATAACAAAGAATGCCACTTTATAAAAGAGTGGTGACCAGTGCTTATATACCTGGGCGTTGAACCCCTGAAGCCAAATACAATACAACACTATTTGCATTAAGAAATCTTAATGATGCAGTAGGCAGACTATGAACCAATTCATGGTTATTGTGAGTGAGGAACTGGGGTGGGAAGGTGAGGGATGTATTATTTAAGTTTGGGATTTGGGGATTTCTCTTTGTATTAGTGCTTTTGTAATTTTAGAAATCAATTTTTAAAAAAGGTAATCTATAGGTGAAGGGAACGAGTTCATAATTTCCCATGCCCTCAAGTCACATGTGATTTTAGTCATGAGGGTTTTATAAATGGAAAGTACAAATACAAGGCACTTGCTCATCTAGAGAAACAAATTTTTAAGAATGATCTCCTTGAGCAGGGTTCTCCGCAAGAGCTGTGGTTAGATGTGGAGTGGGGGGGGGGGCTTCTGCTTCCATCCACTAGCTGCTTGTTCCCTGGGAACAACAACAACAAAAAAAACCCCCCAAGAAGGATCTTCTTTTAAAATAATTTTTTTTCAGTGCCTTAATTGGGTTCTGAATCACGCCAGCTCACTTTGATCTCTCAGCCGGTTCCCACACAAGCCCAAGAACAGCCTCATCAGCAGTTTCTAATGAGCAGGCCGTTGGTCTTCTCTGGTCCGTCTTCTCTGGTAATGAAGCGGTAAAAAGGAGTCCGGCTCAGGCATGCTGCCGCCTGCGAGGCCTGCAGTAACTCTAAGTACCCAAATGCGCAGCTTGGAAAAATGTCGGAAGGCAGAGGTGGGAACATGAAACTAGTTCTAGATTCCTCTACTTTGTTTTAAAATTGCCATGGTGAACGGCATGTCGCCAAGTTCAAGACCTTCTCGGCATTAACCGGACTCAGGGACCAGCCTCTGCATCTCTACTCACAACTTCGAGTTTAGTCGACTCTCCTTGTATATGTGCATAGAACAAGGAGCGTGGGGTGCACCTTTGGGTTGATTATCTTGATTGAAAATGAAACACAGTGGTTTACAGGGTCACAAATAAGTGCTAGTAAATTGCACCTTAACTATGGGATAAATTGACGTTATGTATCCAGGAGGATAGCGAGGGTTAAGCCTGAGCAAGAGGGCTGGAACTAATCACCTGTGGATATCATATACCTGGATTTTCAGAAGGCGTTTGACACAGTCCCCCACCAAAGGCTGCTGAAGAAACTTCACAGTCAGGGAATAAGAGGGCAGGTCCTCTTATGGATCCAGAATTGGTTGAGGGCCAGGAAACAGAGAGTGGGGGTCAATGGGCAATTTTCACAATGGAAAGAGGTGAAAAGTGGAGTGCCCCAGGGATCTGTCTTGGGGCCCGTGCTTTTCAACTTATTCATAAATGACCTAGAGACAGGGATAAGCAGCGAGGTGGCCAAGTTTGCAGATGACACAAAACATTTCCGGGTGGTGAAAACCAGAAAGGATTGTGAAGAGCTCCAGAAGGATCTCTCCAAGTTGGGGGAATGGGCAGCCAAATGGCAGATGCGTTTCAACGTAGACAAATGTAAAGTGATGCACGTTGGGGCAAAAAACCAAAACTTCACCTATAGGCTAATGGGTTCTGAGCTGTCTGTGACAGCTCAGGAGAGAGATCTTGGGGTGCTGGTGGACAGTTCAATGAAGGTGTCGACCCAGTGTGCGGCAGCAATTAAGAAGGCCAATTCCATGCTTGGGGTCATTAAAAAAGGGGTTGAAAATAAAACAGCCAATATTATCATGCCATTGTACAAATCGATGGTAAGGCCGCACCTGGAATATTGTGTCCAGTTCTGGTTGCCGCATCTCAAAAAGGACATAGTGGAGCTGGAAAAGGTGCAGAAGAGAGCGACAAAAATGATTATGGGGCTGGGGCACCTGCCTTATGAAGAAAGACTGCAGCGTTTGGGGCTCTTCAGTCTAGAAAAAAGGCGCCTGAGGGGGGACATGATTGAGACATACAAAATTATGCACGGAAGGGATAGAGTCGATAAAGGGATGTTCTTTTCCCTCTCTCAAAACACCAGAACCAGGGGGCATCTGCTAAAACTGAGGGTTGGGAGAGTTAAAACAGATAAAAGGAAGTACTTTTTTACCCAGCGGGTAGTTAATCTGTGGAACTCTTTGCCACAGGAGGTGGTGATGGCATCTGGTCTGGATGCCTTTAAGAGGGGATTGGATGGATTTCTGGAGGAAAGGTCCATTGTGGGCTATAGGCAATGATGGATTGTGCAACCTCCTTACAAAGGTGGTGGGCTACTGGTACCAGGTGCAAGGGAGTGGCAACAGGATGCAAGCATCTTGTTGTTTCATGCCTCCCTGGGGGCCACTGTGAGATACAGGAAGCTGGACTAGATGGGCCTTGGCCTGATCCAGCAGGGCTCCTCTTATGTTCTTATGTTCACCTCTCCAACCGTCTTGCTCAGGGTTAACCCTCGCTATCATTGCTATCCTCCTGGATACATAACAGGCATTTTTGATAGGTTTCATTTGCTGGATATAGGGGTTTTTAGACTGTTCATTGCTCTGGGTTTCCATTTCATAGTATTCATGATGTGGCTTCTTTCAGTGGGGGAAAGGTAGAGTGCAATAATAAATATGGATGCAGTTGGACTCCAAATTATAATCTCTTCACCTGTCAATCCAAAAAGGGTGTGATGCTCAACAGTGAATTCAAAGGGCTTGCAACCTTTCTGACACATGCTCAAGCTTTGGCAAGTCTCTACGCTGCATAGAATTACACCGCTGAGAAGCAGCTGGTAATATTCTCTCATGCTTTTAGTGCTGATACCCAGATGGAATTTAAAATGGAATGTGTGATTGGTCAGTCTTATTGATTGCAAATGGAGCAGAGGGGAAGATGATCTAACAGGTAAGGATGGCCCAACTTAATTATGGGTAATAAGCAGAATGTGCTTTGAACCAATCCCAGACCTCTCTTTTCAATGTCTGAGGTTTGCACTTGCTTCATGAAAAGTTGGAATATAGAAGAAAGCACCTCTGAGCAACTGGGGAGTGCCTTTCCTTAAAAAAGCAACTATCCAGAACTCTTACTCCTCCCCTTTGCAACATAACTCGGGCGAGGAATGGTTGGCTGCCAGAGGGAAGGCTTTGTATACATTTTCTTCTGAAATAATTGGGCTCATACTGTAGTTGTAACACCTTGGACTTGAGCCCAGACATTAGTAGAGCACAAGTGCACATAGATGCTGGAGTGAGGAGGATCCCCATGGCCTTCTTGCCCACAGAAGTTAAATGGAAAGTATCCCACCCAGTTTAAAGGAGAAGTCCAAATGCTGCAAAAAGGGGGGGAAAGGCTCCATTTTTGGCATTAAAAAATAAAACCTGACTATTAAAAGCCAGAGGGAAAATGGAATGTGGTCCCTCGTAACAAAATTTGTTAAGGGTGTGGTTGCACAGGACTTGCTGTCCTTTTAACATGAGGATTGGAGGCCTTCCTCTATTATAGTGTTATTCAAACTGGGTTGGGACCCAAGTTGGGAGCAGCCATCCTGGAAACTGCAGGCCTTACTCTTGTTATATTCCTTTTGTGAACATTAACAGTTTGAATTTTCAAGTGAGAGTTTTTTTTAATTTTGTTTTTAGTTCAGTGCTTTTATATCATATTTTGTTCTAATCTTGTTCTGTCAAGGATGCTTCATGGCTGTGCAATTCCTGCAGTCTAGTCCAAGAAATGCCAATTTGCATTTCAGGAATGTCATTTTATTATGTTATGACAGCACTTCCTGCTTGATGATGTCACTTCCTGCCACATCACT
Organism: Lerista edwardsae; assembly: GCA_029204185.1. Lineage (NCBI taxonomy): Eukaryota > Metazoa > Chordata > Lepidosauria > Squamata > Scincidae > Lerista > Lerista edwardsae. The sequence goes on from JAJKFI010000047.1 coordinate 9,526,489, forward strand.
TCCAGGTTAATGACATCACTTCTGGTGGGCCTCAACACAAGTGCCATTCTAAAAGTGGGTCCCGGTCTAAAAAGTTTGAATACCACTAATCTATTATAAAAGGCCTCAAGGGGTGGCCTGTGGCTCCCTTGTCCAAAGTTTTGTTGCCATAAAGTTGGGGGGGGGAGGGGAGGAGGCTACTTTTTCTTAATATTATAGATTGAACATCCCTGGAACTGACAATTTTTGAGCTTTGAGAGAGGACAAAAGCTGCAGAAGGAAATGGAGAAGCAAGGATAACGGGATTCTTTCAGGGTGAAATCTCTACACATTTCAGTGCCAAGCCAAAGTGCCAAACCAGTTTAGGAAGATTTCCCTGCTTGCACATTAAACTTGAATGTCCTGTGGCAATGACTTCCATAGGTTGATTACAATGGTGCTTGAGGAAGTACTGTCTTCAATTTTGCTGTTGCTATTCTTCATTGAATTACTCTATGGGTTTTAGACTGTCTTTCTGTATCTTCCCCCACCTCGTCTGCTTTCTGGATAGTTTGATTTGTATAAAATGCTTTCCTGCCTTGGGCATCTTTGACTTGTGTCAAGTTCTTAAAAGTCAACTGCTTCTGCCTTTCTTTGACGTTCCTAATTGTTTTACTTGCCCCTTAATGCACCAAGTATCGAAGTTCAACATCTGGCATCGATTACAAGGAAGGCTGTGTTTGTGGATCGTAGGGCCCTCTGGGAAAGCGGTTTTCAAATTGTCTACCTTATGAAAACTATTTCTGCATAGGCTGAAGAATCCCCAGCTGTTGCAAAGGATGCTGGGACATGATCTAAGGCACGTACTCCATTCATGTGGGCTTCTGGCCAGGCCTGTTAGTATTGCCTTGTATGATCTGAGTTTCTCTTCCAGGACCAACTTCACTTCTCCAGCTATGCATTATGACAAAAGACTATAGTGGAGAGCATGTCATGGAAACCTGTCCACCGTTTTCTTAATTGAGAGCTTCCAAGAAAATCCAGGCTTCTATAAAACACTCCTTGAAAGCCATATTTCTGGAATGTTTATTTTTCACGTGCATAAAAGCACGCTGTCCTTTCTTCAGGGGCCTCAGGCCTCTTATCCCCACAACAATCTGTAAGGTGAGTTAGGCAGACGCGTACCAGGGCGAAATCGCGCCCAGGGCATGCAACGTCATGACGTCACGATGTCCTGACGTTGTGGAGTGTGGCTTCTGTCCGCCATGTCAGCTAACATGGCAGGCAGAAGCCAAGCCCCGCCTCCTTGTTTTGCCGGTCGGGCACTTTAATGTGCTCTGCGGCAGCCAGGAAGGGAGACGCCGGTGCGCCTCCCGGCTCGGGGGGGGGGGGTGCGTGGCGGCGGCTTCCCCGCCCTGGCTGCCGGCTTTTCCCGGCTGCCGCTGGAACTTTAAGGCCGGCGGCAGCTGGGAAAAACCGGCAAGGGGCGCGCACGGTTCCTTACAGCGGGCTGGGAATCAGAGGCGGGGGGAATCAGAGGCGGGGGGGAAAGACGCAGCTTTCCCTCGCCTTTGATTTGCAGAGCCAGGGGCGCGCTGCGCTGTGGCTTGCCGGCTTTTTCTCGCTGCTGCTGGCCTTAAAGTGCCAGCAGCAGCCAGGATAAGCCAGCAAGCCGCAGCGCGTGGCGCACCTTGGGTGTTGTGAGGGAGGGGCTAAGGGCCATGGGCGCCCCCCAGGCAAATGGCACCCCTGTCTCTTGCCCCCCCTTGCCATACCCTAGAAACGCCCCTGGAGTTAGGCTTAGAGACTGTAACTGGCCTGAGTTTTATGGCCATCCTACTTGGACAAATAGGGGAGAGCAATGCTCTCTATTCACTCCAGGATATGATCTTTTCTAGTTTTGTTTCTTTAGCTTTTCATAGTGGCGCAGGCCACAGGCTGTGGCATAGGTTTAAAGTAGAGTTTCCAGCATCCGTACAATAAAATCATCCACCACAGGACTGAAGTGACACTGAGCCAAAAAATTCTCAGCTAAATGTTCATAGTTCAAACCTGCTTCCGAAAATTTGGAATGAGGGTCTCGTGATTTAAGGTTTCAGACATTCTTGGTAATGGATGGTGCTAGTTTTTTTGGGGGGGAGTTATGGGGAAGATGAAGAAATGCTGCAGCGCTGGTCAATTCATGAGGCTGACTGAAGTGGTTGTCTAAGGTGGCAGATTGATACCACCCACTTATGTCTACTCTTCCCCCCTCCCTTGATTGCCAAAGGAAGAGGGGGGCACAATGGGAGAGGGGAATGGTGGGCTACAGAGATGCCGTAGCCCAGTGTTTCTCAGACTATGGGTCTGGATTTGATTTGTGGTGTGTCTTGCAGAGCATCCAATGAAAACGGGTGATGGACAGATCAGGTAACTAATTGCCTCACACCCTGAGGTTATTCCAAAGCCAGATAGCTGCTAACTACCCTGCAAAGAGCTGAGCTCCTGCAGTTTGCAAGATAGCTGCTAATTGCCATGCAAACAGCTGAGCTCCAACAATTAGCAAGCTCGAGTAAATACAGGGGGATAAATGAGCATCTTTTTTCTGATGTTTTTTTTCTTCTCTAAGACTGTCAAAAACAGGTAGGAGCAGGTGAAGGCTGCGTCATATAACTAAGCCCCTCAAGCCTTGTGGCTGTTCATTAGGGCTGCCTCTTTAATGGACTGAGGTTTTGGTTTTTTTTTTGGAAATAAATGAATATTACTTGTAAGTGAAAATCATTCTTTCTAGATCGTATTTGAAAATGTCTCATAAAGCTAGGGGGGGGACATTGCTAGAGCAATAGTTCCCAAACTGTGGTTCCCCAGGGAGCTACGGAATCTTCATAAAAGCCCACCACCCTATGCGGTGTTAGGATTGTAGCCCTAATGGAGAGTTGCGGCCAATGGCCCAGTAGGTCAAGCCACTGGGCAAAAATGTTTCGGAACCACTGTGCTGCAGTGTTATTTCAAAAAGTGGGTCCCGTTTGCTAAAAGGTTTGAGAACCACTGCTGTAGTCTATTACTTTCCTTGGCACTTCTCCTTCTACTCTTTCTCTCTCTCCCTTTTCCGGTGAAGAAAGTAGTAGGAACAGAGGCTGGTACATCACCAAGTAGATGCAGGGGCACATTTGATATGCCATGCTGGCACTGGGATATCTTTGGCCAGCCCTGTGGATATGACAAGCTGGTTCTTAACACTAGATGCTGCTGGCTGTGTGACGCAAGTGTGATTCATAAAAAAACGAAGGATCATAACTTCTTCTGAACTGCTGTTTTCACACATGCAAATGTATTCTTAGACAGACAGCCCTATACCTCTATTGTAGCAAAAGCCACAAAAAGTGTTAGTCTTTAAGTAGTATAACACATTTATTTCCATGAAAGCTTGTGCTATACATAGTGTGTTAGAAATGAAGATGCCAAGACTGACTGATTTTGGGAAGCCAATTTATATATAAAAAAGCATTGTTATTGTTTATGATGCGTCTGCTGAGATTTCTTTAGGTGGGGAATAGCTCTATGTTTATCTTTGCAAAGCACCCCTCTAAACTGAACTTCAGCAGCCATATCCAAAAGTAGCTGAAATTCAAGAAGCTCAAATAGAACATCGCAAGGTTGCTTAATTAAGAATCTGCCAGTAAACACATCACAAGCATGTTTCATCAGCTTCTTTCCTCTAGATTTCCAACCCTATGTGGTGGCAGCAAACTTTGTACTTCTCCCTGCCCCTCCCCCCGTCTTCCCAAGTGACCTTTGCAACCGGATGAAAGTTGAACAACAAACCCAGTGGTGCCATTCCCTGTACAGTGCAGCTGTGGGAAAACAGAGGCCGGTGAAGGAAGGGTGTTAGGACCCAGTGGGAACTAGCTTCGGCTTGCAGCGTTAGCAGACAGTCCATGCGCTGAGCTAGACAGAGGGGGAATCCTGTTTGCCACCAAGAAGGGCTTCCCCCGGGAGCTGAGCGGACCCAACTCCACCGGCAGCCCCTGTCCTGAACCAGGTAAGAAACCTCCACTGTCTCTCTCTTTACTTTAATGCAAATATTAGCAGTGTTCAGAGTACACGGAGAATGCTTTGCCGTTTTGTTTTTTTTTTTTAAAGAAAACCTTCCGTTTCCTTCCCTCTGTCTGATCTTGGCTTCCTCTGCCTCCAGGGCATCCCCCGTTTCCACTCTGCAGGTGCTGACACTACAGGGACTGAAAAGTTGTGTGCAGGAGAAAGGTAGCTGGATCAAATTGTCATGCTCCTTGTGTGCATTTTTGTGTGCTTCCTTGAAACACCTGCATGGAACTGCCTTTTCCATTCAGCACCGAAATCTGCTCTTTACTTCCCCAGCCAGCTACACCAGAGGATGCAGAGAAAGTTGGGAAAATTGTGTGGAGGTGCTTCTCCTCACAGAACTCCTGGCTCTGCTCTTGTGGCAGTTCCAGTGCGTTGGCAGCTTTGACTTTCTTGCTTCAGTTCACATAATTGTGCCATTTTGATGTACAGTAACTGTTTTGCGTGCTGTGGTTAAAATACAGTCAGGTTGAACATGGCTTGGAGACACCTGGGTTCTGATGCCAGGCAATCAGTAAGGGCAACAAGAAGTAAGCCCTTGTTTTTCAAGTCTCCAGGGGGTAAATCATACCTACGTTCTTTGCGGAATGGTTGGATATAAATTTTGAAAATGATACTTAGGAGCGATTACTCACATTTTATAGCTGGGGAACTAGAGGTGGAGAGACGCTGATAAAGCACACATTGAGTTCATCACAAGCTGGAACTAGAAACAGGGTCGACCTTAGGAGCTGCAGGGGCCAATTGAAAACATTTTTTGCAGGATCCCATGTTCACAGCCAAGGTCTGTAGAATCTTCGAACCCAATTTTATGCATGTCTACTCTGATGTAAGTCCTATTATAATCCATGGGTCTTATGCCCATTTAAGTGTGGACAAGCTTGCAGCTTTAGAGAGATAAATAAATTTTACCATAGACTTTATATTTCTATGATAGAACAGAAAGTGATCAAAATGCGCACTAAAAAGTGTATGTGAGTTAACGGATCAAATGGATCTGTATATTTTACTGTAAAACTGCATACATGTAAGCCTACAAATGGATCTAAGTATATTTTACTGCATACATGTAAACCTATAGGTAAACAAAGTTACCTCTGAAGAGTAAATTGTCATTAAAAACCCACTTGTTTTAGTGACTGTGAAATGATTTAGTAAAAATCATTTTTATTTTTTATTTTTACCTTAGTATAGTGTGGGGCCCCCTTAACGTGGGGCCCAACTGAGAGCAATTGATCCAATTGGCTAAAAGCTGGTCCTGACTGGAAGCTGGTCTTCCAGAGCTAACTTTAGGTTGCAATCCTATCCATTCTTACATGGGAGCAAGCCCCACTGACTATCATTGGCCTTCTGAGTAGACATGCTTAAGATTGGGCTCTTAGCTGCTTGGATTGTACTAGGTGTCTTCTGTGTGGGCTGTTGAACTGAGATTTGGGTTTTAGTACTGTACTGATAATAAGTCACTAAGTGACTTTGGGCAAGTTGCTGCTCACTCTTTTAGTGTTGGTTGTCTGCAGGATCGGTGCATAGTCGTACCGTACCTTTTTGCAGTGTACCACAAGACAGAGGCACTAAGCTCTTTGCAGAACGAAAGTTATTTGGGGTTATTCCTATTTTGAACCAGAGTACCAAATGAATGGGGGGACGTGGTGGTGCAGCGGGTTAAACCGCTGCTGCTGGGCTTTCCGACCGGAAGGTTGGGAGTTCAAGACTGCGCGACGGAGTGAGCTCCCGTTGTTTGTCCCAGCTCCTGCCAACCTAGCAGTTCGAAAGCACCTAAATGCAAGTAGATAAATAGGGACCACTTTGGTGGGAAGGGAACGGCGTTTCGTGCTACAGCGTAGAGTCATGCCGGCCATATGACCATGCTGGCTTTGAAACTGAGATGAGCACCGCCCCCTACAGTTGGGCATGACTAGACCATTTGGTCGTGGGGAAACCTTTACCTTTTGCCATATGAATACCTGTGATTCAGAGATGATATGCAGGAAGTATGAGTTTCACAATTTTCTGGTTGATGTTAGTGTACTCCAAACTTGTCTACATCCTACCCCACAACTACCAAAATCTGGCATCATCCACAACCTTCCTGTTTATGGTGGCTTCCTTGACAATCCCAGGAACTTGTGCGAGGTCTTCCAACAGTCTGATTTGGAATCTGGCTAAAGTGCAACCCTATTGGGGCCATGCCCCACTGTACTGCGGTACCAAAACAGCTACTGCTGTATACTGCGGAGCCAGGGAATCAACCAGAGGTCTATTCCATACTATTGTTGCATCTCTCACTAGGTTTCATATACAGGCATGCCCCGGTATCTGCTGGGCTTCTGTTCTGGAACTCCCCATGGATATCTGAAACTGTGGATACTGGGGATGCCTTTTTAAAGATAGGAGAACAACAGTGGTTTTGCTACAACAACGTAAAAAAAGAGAGATGTGGTGGTGCTGTGGGTTAAACCGCTGTTGCTGAACTTGCTGACCAGAAGGTTAGCAGTTCAAGACCACGTGATGGAGTGAGCTCCTGTTGCTTGTCCCAGCTCCTGGTAACCTAGCAGTTTGAAAGCACGCACATAAAAATGTGAGTAGATAAATAGGTACCACTTTGGTGGGAAGGTAACGGTGTTCCATGCGCCTTGGCATATAATCATGCCGGCCATATGACCATGGAAACTTGTCCTCAGGACAAATGCCGGCTCTTCGGCTTAGAAACAGAGATGAGCACTGCCCCCTTCAGTCGGTCATGACTAGACCATTCGGTCGTGGGGAAACCTTTACCTTTTTATCTTTTTAACAGGAGTTCCAGTATCCATGGTATCTGTGGATAACTGAAACCATTGATACTGAATCAGTGGATAATGGGGTATGCCTGTACAAGCAGCAATTCTTCCAAAATAACTGTCCCAATTTTATTTACAAGCCACAATTCTTGCCCTCCCACCTTCCAGAGTGTAGAGGATACAAAATACGGCCATCCCTAGTGTTGGGGATGGGAAATGGATGACTGGACATGAAATCCATGAAAAGCCTGTTTAGCTGTTTGTTTAGCTGTTTTGACTAAACAAAGGGTGAGGACATTTGGACTTTGCTATCATAGGTCATCTTCATCTTTCCAGATGTTTATTATTTAATATTGTTTGTTTTATTTGAGGGTTTTAGATCTTGCCCTTCCTGCCAAAGCAAGCCCAAGACAACTCACCATGAAAGAAACAAACAGCATCATCTAAAATGGCAAATTAAAACAATCAGGCAACAAAGCTTAAAACACTATCAAAGCACCAGCATGAAAGCTAAGGACAGTCAGCAGATGGACAGCAGAAACAGATGTTTGTGTTAAAGTCCATGCCATGACGTACTCGGCTTCTGTTGCACGGGGTCAGGCTTGGTTTGGCAATCCACTTTTGGGACTCTGTACAGGACCCTTAGAGGGACGTGGTGGCGCTGCAGGTTAAACAGCTGCTGCTGGGCTTTCTGACCGGAAGGTTGGGAGTTTGAGACCAAGCGACGGAGTGAGCTCTCGTTGCTTGTCCCAGCTCCTGCCAACCTAGCAGTTCGAAAGCACGTAAAAAAAATGTGAGTATATAAATAGGAACCACTTCAGTGGGAAGGTAACAGCGTTCTGTGCACTACGGTGTATAGTCATGCTGGTCACATGACCATGGAAGCTTGTCCTCGGACAAAACGCTGGCTCTACGGGCTTAGAAATGGAGATGAGCACCGCCCCCTACAGTCAGTCACGACTAGACCAGTCGGTCGTGGAGAAACCTTTACAGAACACTTGGGGCTGTTTCACCACCTGCCTCTTCCCCAAGTTGTTATCATGGCTCAGGAGTCCTCCTGTTTCTGCCTTCCCCTAACTCTTTTTTTTTAGATCTCACCACCTAAACATGTCACATTCAGGACAATACTGTGGCAGGAATAAATAAATTAGTGGCAACAAGAGGGGTCGGGAGAGATTTCTGTCTGTAGTGTAGCTACCAGGGGGGCTGCCACAGTAAGTATTGCAGGTGCTACAATGCACAGTATAAGCGTCCCCTCCCATTTGCTGTTGGAGCCATGCTGGGCAGCAACAGCAATAGTTGTGGTCGCTGCCCAGAATGGCTCTGATGGTGAATGGGAGGGACCACTGATACATGGTACATCATGACACCATCATGACACCTTACTATGCTGCTCCCTTTTGTAGCTACACTACTGACTTCCATAGTGGGTGGAGGGTCTCTCCTTCCAGCTCAGATCTGGTTGCATACTGCCTGTTTAGAAGACAAGCCCAAGGATGTATGTTTGAGGGCACGACTTTTCCTACAGCAGGAGCTCGGGTATCATCAGTAGGAGTGCTCAGATGCTGTCTTTGATTTTCTTTTCCAAAGGTTCTTAGCTGAAGAAGACGCATCCAGCTTAGCAGGAAGCAAACAGAGAAATGTGCCCCTAGGACATGTGTTGACTACAATCTCATGCAAATTTGCCTGTGAGGGACGTGGTGGCGCAGCGGGTTAATCCGCTGCTGCTGGGCTTTCCGACCGGAAGGTTGGGAGTTCAACACTGCGCGACGGAGTGAGCTCCCGTTGCTTGTCCCAGCTCTTGCCAACCTAGCAGTTCAAAAGCACCTAAATGCAAGTAGATAAATAGGGACCACTTCGGTGGGAAGGTAACGGCATTCCGTGCACTACGGCGTAGAGTCATGCCGGCCACATGACCACGGAAGCTTGTCCTTGGACAAAACACCGGCTCTACAGGCTTTGAAACGGAGATGAGCACCGCCCCCTACAGTTGGTCACAACTAGACCATTTGGTCGTGGGGAAACCTTTACCTTAAATCTTGCTGAACACAGTGAGACTGACTTCTGAGTAAACACGCAAAGGCCAACACTCCAGTACATCTTTTATGTTTGTCTCTGATATTTTAAAATTCCATTGGTTTAAGCCCCTCCAAGAGCTTGTGATGAAATGAGCTAGATCTTTAAGTGGAGGATAATACGTTTCAAAATAGGAATAAGCAGCAGGAGAAGAAAACGCTCTAATGAAGATATTGATTTTTGTTGCTGGTGTAAAATCTTAGTTGGGTATGGCTAAGGCGGGGGAGGGTGTTATTATGAGTTCCTGCACTTCCAAATTTACCACTATACCACTGGGCAAGCCTGAGTGTCAAGAAAACACAGCCTGTGTGTGTGAACTGGAGAGAGAAACTATTCGAATAGTACTTGCCCAATGGTTCAAAGCGCTTCATATGTGTTCTGTTCATGATGGCTGCTGTGGACCGGAAGCAGGTGATGACCAGAAATATGTACTTTTTTCTCACCTGGGGTTCTTTAGCTGCCAATGACAGATGAGAAAATATGCAAATCTTGATGATTTTGTCAAGATATGGGATAGCTCAATAATCATGCAGGCTGCTCTTTCAGCTGTGTTGTTTCTGCTGATGTATCACTTAGCAGCTCCGTGCTCTGCAAAGTGATAACTTGCCAGAAGCAGCACTGCTGAAAAGGTTACCTGTGTGATAATTCGGCTCTCCTAGCAACGGGGCAGCATCTCCCCTCTCCCTTTTGCACCCCTCTTAGTCTGCCTTTTAGCCAGTCTACTGTACCCACTAGGTGGTTCACTTTTGCAGCAGAGGTCTTGATGAATGGTTGAGCCTGTATAATCTCCTCTTCAGGAGTCTGGACCATCCAGAACTCGGATGAATCTCTAATTGGATGCAGGCCTCCATTAGGCTGTTACTTCTTCAGTTTCTGTTTTTCTGCTCTGGGCTTCCCTGTGAGTTGAAAACAAAAAATATTTGGGTTACTAAGAGAAATTTGCTGTGTGCTACTTCTCCCATATCCAATATTGGTCTGTGTTCTGATCTAAAAATCCCTTCATTTCTCATTGCTGGATCTTTCACTGCTCGATGAATCACAACTGTATGTGTGAACATTATCCACTGAAAGGCAGGGCCTTAAGTATTGTTTCCAACCTATTGTGGTGCCAACTTTTTTCTCTGTCTTACGGCCTGTGTCTTCAGCAGTTGTGCAATCGGAAATAATTCAGCAATACTGTTTTCCCAGTCACTGCATTGTCTGCCAGGCAGTTGTTGAAAGCTCAGGCCGTTGGAGAAAAAAAACAGGGCTACCATACTCTTTCTGACAATGACCCTGGAATGATTAGGCAGGAAAAAAAATGCTGCAGAAAACCTTCTGTACTTCCACCCACCCCTGCCCTTGTGTTGATCACCCTGATATTGATCACACCCTGGTGTGTTTTTTGGTGATATTTTTTCCAAAATTTGATTAAAATAGCAAATTGCGGGGTTATGTGTTTTTATTCTACATTCTCATTCCGAGTTCTCGTTTTCATTAATTTTAAATGCTTTTAAAGTGTACTAGGTAGATGATACAGGTGATATAGTGTCAGCAGATGCAGCCACAGTATTATGTCTAATTGGAGAAGTATTTTAATTTATGGAAAATATCTTAAACACCAAAATGCGGTGTTTTGTGTTTGTATTCAGAAATTTTAACCCCCAAAAGGTGGTTTTCAACAACAAAAAACCCATCCCTACTGATGATAAAGCAACAGTATGCCCTAAAGCTAGGACCTCTGGAGAGGGTATGGGCCAGAAACCTGAAAATCCCAGGAACAATCTGTCCAGCTGAAAACGTCTTGCATTACAAAGAACGAATTTTCAGCTACTTGTATAAATGGGTTCTGTCTCTGACAAATGAGGAAGATTTTCCTGGCTGGTAGGGTGCTCTTGTGTGGTTCTACCCTTCCCAAACACCACCACCAGCTTCTCTTCATTGTTGTTTTCGTATGACGCCACCAGCTGCCAGCAGTAAATCTGGGTCATGAAGATGGGGGAAAAGCAGGGAGAAGCCTGCCTCCATCACTGGAATATAGTGCAAGTTGGATGAGAGAGAGAGGAGCTTGGAAAGGCAGCTTCAATTGTATTCATTGTTGCAGGTGGTTTTAAACGCCACCATTTACTAAAGGAGAGCACATTTTGAGCCTTCAGTCCAAATCTACTTCTAAAATTCATTTGTGGCAAGTTTCCCCTTGTTTTGTCAAAGATCTGAGTATAAGAGTCTTCCTCTTGAGCCTGTTGATTTCCAGCTTGGCCTGCCCTGCTTTCCTCTAGAAAAGAGACAAGTCTGGATCCCACGTATAGGATAACATAACTCATTGCGGGTTAAAAAAAACTTATAAGCCTCACTCTTTCATCTGTCTATGTGCATATTAATTTTGCTCCATAGTGCTCAAATATCCCATGGGTGTCTCCCAGTGGTGCAAAATATTTGGGTTGGCTCAATTTCAACGTGACACTCAGCGTCCTGTAATTCAGGATTCAGGCCAGGGCTGACCCAAAGTGATGGTTCCCCCTACATTGTAGATCCATTAAACTGTGCATACATTAAGAGTGCAATCCTAACCTGGAATTAGGCCGGCACAGTTAGGCCAGCAAAGTTTGGCCGGCACAAGGGTCACCGTAAAATGTGTTTGGACCATTCTCTGAGTCAGGGAGGATGGTGCACATCTGTGTGCTGGCCTCTCTGAGACTGGTCCAAACATACTTTACAATGTCCCTTGTGCTGGCCTAATTACAGGATAGACTTGCTCCCTAAGTAGCATAACAAGAGCCTATTAAGAATTGACTGGATACAGTTTTCTCAGTTTCATGTTTATGCCTTTTTTATCTTCACAACTGTAGTTTGCCTGGGCAATGAGTGGCAGCCAGAATGTGCTTGTCCCTTGGGTGAAATGGGATGCCTCCTTCGGTCAACAAGCAACTAACATCACAACCCTACGCATGCCTGTTCAGAAGTCTGTCCTATTGTCAGTTCCAGTTGTCAGTGTTGATAGGATTGGAGCCTAAGGGCACAATTCTACCAACTTTCCAGCATCAGGGTAATGCAGCTTCCCATACCTTGAGGAGGCCTCCATGACTGCCCCCCCCCAACTGCAGGATGCAGCACATGCCCCATTGGCACAGCTATGTCTGTGCTGGAAAGTTGGTTAGGATTGTGCCCTAAATGGCCAATTCTTCTCCGAGCCTCAGAACGCTTTCTAAAGGCTTAATAACATGATTTCCAGTTTTCTGCTTAAAACCAGGAGGGTTTTCGGCCCTCAGAACTTGCTCTGGAGGGTCTGACGTGCCCTGAGTGTACCTCCAGATGCAACCAGTCAGTTACAGTATGTCCTGGCTATCAGTAGCAGATGGTACAGAAGAGCACCAGGTTGGATGTACCCTAAAAAAAAATCCTGCATAAGTTTAAGTTCTGGCTTCCCACATGGTTCTACAGCTCTTATTCTCATCACTTGAGTATGTAATACTTAATAACGGGTGAATGGAATTGATTAAAACTAGCATGTGAGATGATGTTTATGTTCTGCCTGGAAAATTGATCTCTCTGATCAATCTGATGGTCTTCTTGCATGCCTTCTCAAGGTTGCAGTCATCAAATCATGGCCATTCACGTGTGACCCAGCCCTAAGCGTGAACTCTCTTACCTAACACCACATTGCTACAGGTCCTTGAAACGTTTTCAGCTGCCCTTGCGTAAATGCACCTGAGAGGGATAGAAGAAGAGTCCCACTTGATCCAGTTCGGTGCCCAACCGTTTTGCTACCCTAAATGTTGGTTGGGGGTGAGGCTTGACTCCAGTACGTGGTTGTCATGTTACAGGAAATAATACCGGGCATGATGAACCAAATAGCTTTTAAGAAATTTTATGCTGTTTTAGCTTCAAAACAACACCACGTTGTGTTCCCATTTTTGCAAATGGGGAACTGAAACTGTTTGTTCATAGTGTACCCGCAGCAGACTCCAGAGTTGAACCTGGGGTTTGTTGTTTATGACTTACAGAAAAACGCTTTGATGATGATTCACCGTGAGTGTAACTCTGATGCCAGTATTTGCGCAAGTATCTGCCTGGGTCCTGCAGGTCGGGTTTGGTTAAAAGGAATGTTGGGATGTTCGCCCCTCTTTCCTTGTCTACAATGCCAGTGAGTGTCTTGCAGCCCTTATGTGTGTCAGAAGGTCTGCCTCTCCTCCCTTGACTAGAAAGCAGTTCTATTATGTTGCTATTAGTGCTGAGTGGAGTATGGGAAGGAGTTCCCTTGGGTGCTGAGCACCTCCAATCCTTGGAGGGACAAAACTCTCTGGCTTCTCGTGACAGTATTAAGAATGTGAAAGTGAGGCAGGGGGAAGAGAGAGGGAATGGATGGGTGCCAGTTCTCATGTTCCCCTGCTCTCCCCGCCCCCCACTTCTGTGTCCCTGTGGCTTCACCAACCAATCGAACGCCTGTGTGAGCTAATCGGATCTGACAGCTGAGAAATACTATGTTGGCTTTTAAGGCCAGAAATGGGCAGGAAGGAGGGGGGGGGAGGAATGGTATGTTTTTGTGCAAAGTGCAGACTGATCTTAAAGGGACTGTATGCTGCCCACAGCTAAAAATGGAAACGAAGCTAGAGACCATCTCTAAATGTTTTGAAGGAAATGATGAGGCTGAGATGCTCAACTGCATGGGCCTTCTGCATTTGCGGAGGAGGCAGGCTGATGTTGCTCCTCACTACTACCTCCTGCAGCAGAGAGTCCCAACGGTTTTGGAAAGAAACTTCACCTTTTATTCAAGTCCAAGAGCTGCTAGATGGTGAGAAAAAGAGATGTGAAAACAGACCGAAAGAGCAGCAGAGTTGAGAAGCTGAGAAAACTGGGGTAGAAATCACTCGCTCCATTTTATTCAGAGCGCAATCCAAACCCAGAGGTAGGTGCATTTGGACCACTCTGTGTGTGTGCTGGCCTCCCTGGTTCATCCAAACATGCTTTACAGTGTTCCTTGTGCTATCCAAACTTTGCTGGCTTAACTCCAGGTTAGGATTGCGCTCCCGATGTCAGAAAAGAGAACACTCCTTGAAGAGCCTAGAGAATAACTGAGATTTTCCTAGCAATTGTTAGCATTTTGGCATGGTGGTGGTGGAGGAGGGATTTGCCTCATACACTCCGGTATCTTCTATGCAAGTGATTTCCAGTGATCCAATAGAGTGTGTGTGTGTGTGTGTGTGTGTGTGTGTGTGTGTGTGTGTGTGTATTATTCATTTGTATAGTACTTTCACTATCCAATTTCTTTATCCTAGACGCTTTCAATCTCAATTTTGCTAGTGGAAAATTAATAAAGGGGAGATAGGATGAATGGCAGGGGTGGCAAGGGTTAAATGTGAGTAAGAGCGCAATCCTAAACTGGAGTTAGGCCGGCATACACTAAGCCAGCAAAGTTTGGCCAGCACAAGGGCCACCGTAAAGTGTGTTTGGGCTACTCTCTGTGTCAGGGAGGATGGCTCGTGTCTGTGTGCTGGCCTCTCTGACTCCAAGAGTGGCCAAACATACTTTACGATGTCCCTTGTGCTGGCCAAACTTTGCTGGCTTAGTTTACGCTGGCCTAACTCAGTTTAGGATTGCGCCCTTAGTGTGGTAGCATGTACTTGAAGGATGAGAACCAGGCTTTAAGCAAAAGGGTAGGTTTTGAAGAGGGATTGGAAGGGGGAGAGAAAGGTAGCAGGGGTGATGGTGGTGGATCAGGAATACAATATGTATTCTGGAATACAGCCGTGCCCCAGTACCAGCTGGGGTTCCATTCCCCCTGTGGATACCTAAAACTGTAGATACTGGGGATGCCTTTTTAAAGACAAATGAACATTAGTGGTTTTGCTGCAACAAGGTAAAAAAAAGGAGATTTGTTTACTGTTCCCCTATCTTTTTAATAGGCATCCCAGCACCCATGGTATCCGTGGATGACTGAAACTCGATACTGAATCGGTGGATTCTGGGGCGTGCCTATCTCTTAAATCATGCCACCGGATGGGCTCCAGCTGTCTCCCAAAGGCAGCTGCTTGTGGTGAGTTGGGAGCGGTTCATTGCAGATCAGCCTGCATTCTGTGGCAGAACTAATACAGGTGGGTCCCCGAATCCATGGATCAGATACCTGCAGGTTAATAATCTACAGATCAGGGGGCCCTTTTAGGCTGCTAAAAAACCTTCTTGCTTGGGGCAGGGGAGAACCCTAAACTTAACATAAGGTTCCCTCTTATCCATGGTTTTAGGTACCCACAGGGGGGGGGGAAAGTATTTTTCCCCAGCTGATACCGGGGGCACGCCCAGTGATGTCATTCAGGGGGAACAGACCAGAACGGGCGTTCGGATCCTAACGGGCTCCGTGGCTGGTTCCGGGTTCCCGACCAGTGCCAATCAAAAGTGAGTTCCTGTTCCTAAATAATTTCAGTGACACCACTGGGCACGCCTGTATGTTGCTCCAAAAACAGCCTTTCCCCCCAAAGCCACAGAATTAGGCAGTGTCATCATGAGAACTCTGCATCTTACAGCTAACCTGAAGATGCTGGAAGTTCCCACAGAACAGTGTACCCCCAGAAAAAAAATTTTTTTCTCCTCTTAGCAATTTGGCAGATGGGTACTTGAGGAATAGAACCTGTGGGCTGAGCCTTACATTTTAACTTAAGCATGACCTGTATTATTGCAGGCCCTGGACCAAAGCCCTGCCCTCGTCTTTGTTTGGTACCTCTGCCCACCCCCACCCCCCATGAAACATCATGGGCTACCATTTCCACTGGTCCTGAGGGTTCAGGGGCTAGCCTGGGTCTATTGGGCATAAGCCCTTGGCCAGTGTTCATCTTGGCCAACCCTTGGTTTCGCCCTTGACCATGACTTTGCCCAGGGCTCAACCCCAGAAAGTACCTTCAGTGCAAGGAGTAAGCTCCAGACAGCATGAAATTCTATAGTATTGTGCATATATTGATTGGGAAATCTCTTCACTCCTCCTAGCAGCTGTCTCGAAGATGCTGCCTTCTGTTACATACATACATACATACATACATACATACATACATACATACATAC
>JAJKFI010000047.1:9542418-9697044 GCA_029204185.1 Lerista edwardsae
ATACATACATACATACATACATACATACATACATACATACATACATAAGATTTACCAATCCTAAGGGTAAATACCAATTCCCTCCTGTAGCCAGAGTTGCTTGGGAAGCTAGAAGAACCTGTTTCAGTACTTCATTCTGGCCAAGTCATGCCAGTGGATTGGTTGGCTCTGGAATAAGCTCTTCCAGAAGGCAGATTCTAAAAGTGGGAGCTTTCGATATTGTGCATTAGTTGCAACAATTTTTCCATGAAGCTTTTAAGAGTATGTGCCTCTGAACATGTGTGGAATGCACTTCTCTTATTTATTGAGTCTCCACCACTCAGGCGGAATGTGCAGCAGGGTGAGAGATGGAATTTGAGGAGGAGGGAAAAAAATGGATTGATGCTGTGATAAAGCAAAGTGGCCACTGGATGTCGCCATTGCTCAGTATAAGAGAAATAGCAGCTTTGGGGCAGAGACCTTGAGAGAAGGGGTGTGTGTGTGAGAGAGGGGGGGGGGGGGGGAATCCACTTCCAAACCACATGTAATGTGATGTCTAGGTTTCAAGAAGATCCCTTAACTAGTTCCCCAGACACCATAATTGAGAAGCTACCATTCACCAGAAAAAAGGGGGACACCAATTATACACGAATGCCCCGTGGGTCCTTTGGAGTTCCCTAGCCAACTATAAGCTCAAATTCTACTGAAATGAAACCTGGGCCCAGTACTCCTACCTACCCAATACCCCACTACCACCGTCCCTTCCTCCCCACTAGCCAGCTGCTGATGTCTCTGACCTTTTGCCAACTTGGCAGTGAAAAAAGGTTGTGGCTTGGACTCTGATAGTGGGTGACATCTCCTAACCAGGAATGAACCAACACCTATCCACCAAGCTGTTCCCCCAAAGAGGCCATTGAGGAATCAGTGCTAACCCCACCCCCAGAACTGTAGGTGTAGGGTTTTCTCTCCTGTCTGTCAGCAGGAATCTTGCTGGCTCTGAGGCTCTTTTTAAAAAAATGTAGTCCCTGCTATTGTCTTTGTCCCCCCCCCCCCAGATACCAGTAGCCTGACTCCCAGAAACCTTTGCTCCTGCTCACTGTACTTGTGTTCCCAAAGAACCCAGGAGCATTCGCACCCAGAGTCCTTTGCTCTTACCTGTTTCACTCGGGACCAGATCATTTTGAGAGTTCCACATCCCCTGCTGCAACCCATTTCACTCCTTTCTCAGAGTGGCTAATAGGACCCAGGAGTCCTGGCTGTTCTTTCCCCCCCAAGATGAGTTGCATTTCCTTCACGTGCATACACATACACATACAGACCCCCCCCCCCACTAAGCAGATAACATCCCCCGGTGACTATTTATAGTACATAGTCCCCAGTGTATGTGTGGTACGTGCTCAGTCGCAGAAGAGGCAGGCATGGAGGGAGGGAAATGTGTGCCAGGTTCAGATCAGGATTCTGGCCTCTTCAGGGAATGTGGCTTGTGCCAGCTGCTTGGCACATCCCATCCTCCTCCTTCATGTTGCTATGGTGACTGGTTCAGCCCTGGGGAGTCCCCTGACAGCCCCTCCTGTGGGGGGAAATGAAGGGGCATGACTGTGACTTGTGGGGAGGAAACGTGTGTGTGCGTGTGTGCGTGTTTTGCTTCAAGCCCTACTTAATTAGAAGATGCATGTTAGGGATGCTAGGGCTAGTTAGATATTGAGATGCTGCTATGTTCATTATTTGGCGTAGAGCTGGAACTAAGACAAGTTGACAAAAATTGGGAGGGGGAATTAAGCCCAAAAGTACAGTAACAAGATGTGGGGGGAAGAGTTGTTGCAAAACTGAAAATTCTCAGCACTGCTTATGAAGGAAAGCAAGTTGTAGCAGTCTCATGGGTGACTACAGTCTGTTTTTAACCCTTGGCTAAAATTAGGAGGTGTGGTGGCAAAAGAGATCTTGGAATCATCAGGGCTATTTGCCTGAATGGTACCTTCCTGAGATCATGGAGAGCCACAGTCAGACTGTACTAGGTAACCCAAACCAATTTTAGGCCTTGTTTGTTCTATGGCAGCTTCACACAAGTTTTCAAATACACTGTGGACCAAAAAGGAAATGTATTGGGCACAGGGCTGCTTTTGGGAAATGTTCAGAAACTTGATTTAGAATATGATGGCCAAATTGTTTGCTGAGACCATCTGAACTCCACATATTTCACCAGTGCTCCCAATTTGTTTCTGAGTGCAATTCAAAAAGCTGATCCAAACCCTACCAAACCCTAACAGACTGGGAGAATGGCATCTGAAGAAGCATTTTCTCCTGCATGTGTAATGCCTGCCTATTGATGTCATCATCAGAGGACTTTTTTCTGGGTACACCCAATTGCAGAGGTGAAGCCGATAGCCACCAGGGACAGGATCTTCTCTGTGGTGGTACCCTTCCCATGTGACACTTAGGGTCCAATCATATCCCATTTTCCAGCACTGTTGCAGCTGCAATGCAGCCCTGAGATAAGGGAACAAAATTGCCTTACCTTGAGGAGGTCTTTGTGACTGCCCCACACATGATGCAGCACATGCCCGATTGCATGCTACATCAATGCTGGAAAGTGGAATAGGATTGGGCCCTTGGGCTGCAATCCTGAACACACTTACTTGGGAGTAAGTCTCATTTAACTCAATGGGACTTTGAATACTTGCATAGTATTATGCTATTTAATCTTCCAGGCATGAGGTCAAATCTGTTCTATTATACTGAGCCTTTGACTGGTATTAATGTAGAATTTGTTCACCTGCCATTTTATTTGTATTGTTTATACATCTGTTGCTAAATCATCTATTACCAATATTAGTAAACACCAGTATTAGACTTATTGTTTATTGCTTGTTTCAGTTTGCTTTAATATTCTGATTATTTATTTTGGACTGCCTTTGAGAGTTGGTATGTAAGATTATGTATACTTTAAGTGAATAATAAATAGGCCAACTTAATATAAACTTCCAAGAAATGGAAACATACAGAGGATGCCGCTCACAAATTTCCTCCTTTGCCCTTGTATTTTAAATACAGAGAGAGAGAGAGAGAGAGAGAGAGAGAGAGAGAGAGAGAGAGAGATTTGTACGTGTGTTTTTCTCTTCTTCCTATTGTCTGTTACCTGGCCAGATAAACTCCTTGCTTTTGCTTTCAGGTTCTCAGTCTTCACTGTCATGCTCTCAGTCTGTTCCACACAATTGCTGCACCCCAAAGCCAAAGTCAATACAATTTTGCAACAATGGCTATGAAAGCATACTTTTGGATACATATGGAGCATGCTTCATCTTAACCTTATGGTCTTTATCTTGCTCCTCTTTACAGGGCTGGCTTCAGTACATGGAACCCTTGGTTCATGGCCAGGGCCCAAACACCTATGAGGGGGCACCCCTCCCGTGGAGTATTAGGCTCAGGCTAGAAACCAGTGGTCTTCAGCTGAGTGGATCTCTTTCATCTTACTGTAGTAGTGGATGTGGCTCTAGTTGCAGGAGAAAAAGAGCAACCTGCATCTAATGCCACACTCATGGCCAGGATAAGGGGAGGAAACTTGGAGCACTGTAACGGTTCATTTTATCACAAGGGAGAAACTGAGCTTGGAAGTAGTGGTTTGCCTTTGTGAATCTGTAGTGGAGTACAAATGTCATATCTCCTTAGCCACCTTGGGCCTTTTTATTCTAAAAAAGGATATACATGTTTTAAAATAAACAACACTCTCCCAATTTCATCCTGCCTGCTTGAGTTCTATTTTTGCTTCTTCTAACTAATCTTCCGTGTTGGCCAAGACTGACTTATTCTGATCTTTGTTCCAAATGTCCAATAAAGAACATCTTGTCTACCCTCTCCCTAATACCAACACTTGCTGCAGTCAAGTTCAATTCCCTCTCAGCAATAGGGAGTTCCTCTGCCTCTCTGCTATAACGCCTAGCCCCAGACACAGGGACTAGGAGTTCCCTCTCATCTTGGCCACACTCACTTGCTCCAAAGCCCAACCTCGCAGGTGTAGGCCACAGATTAAAATAAATAGAATAAAATTGAGAAGGTAGGCCTAGAGCCCCAAATAATATAATTATAGTTAAAGAGACCCAGATAATTTAATCCAATAATTTAATTTAATCCTATTCCCACAGCCCAGTTTTGACTCTTCACCCTGAAATTGAAATTCATGTCCCTTTGCAGGTTATGAGAGAAACTGAAGCCCTGTCCCTCTGTTTCAACCTGTGCACATCCCCCTCTCCTCTCCCCAGAGCTGGAATCCTGGAATTGTGGCTTTTAGTTTAATTTACCCAATCCTATTTTCTTACGTTTTCAATTTTTGCCATTGTTATTTATGGTAGGCCTCCCCATCAGTAAAGCCTTCAAAGGCTCAAAATGTGGAAAGCTCAATGGAGTATTTAATGATATACCACAGCTGTGTGTATATGTGGTGGTGAAGTGTGGGGGGGGCTTCTTTGTGGCCGAGGCTGGTGCATGCTGGCTGACCGCAGGGGAATTCATCTTCCCGCCATCCCCTCCACTCCCGTTTCTGCCGCAGTGCGTGAAAAATCAATGGCGCAAATTGATTCACTCCCGCTGGCGGCAAAAAAAACCACCCCAGCCCCCTCTTCCCATGGGAACCGTTAATCAATTCCCTCACCAGAAGCTCATAAACAACTGCTCCCTGGAGGAATAAGTTGAGGGCTGGGATTGCAGCGATGGAGAGGGAGACGGTTGTCCCACACATTCCGTAAGGATCAAGGTAGCAAATGATAGCAAATGGCTGGTTTGGATTGCAAGGGATGATCCTGACAAAGGGTGCATTGCTGAGACTATTCTATGTGTAGTAGAATTGATGAGCATCATTGTGGTTCAGCCAATGTCTGAACAGAGTAGTGGGGGCACAAAAGAAAGGGCTTTTAATACAATAACTCAAATTAAATACTGTGTTCAAGGATGAGGGACAGAGTAGCAAGGTGTACGCAATCTGCACCACAATGTGGAAAACAATAAGCTACTTTAGGTACAAACCAAGGAGAAAATGACTGGAGGAACAAGACTAGTACTTGTACTAGGCTGGATTGAGGGGCTAGAAGCTACCACCATACTGTGCTCCCCTCTTGTGGTGGTTGCTAAGCAATATGGAAGCCACAAGCTCTGTCCTCCTCTAGTTAGTGGCTAAGCCACATGAATACAGGCCTTGGTCATCTAGTAGTGGTTGCTAGGCAACACCGAAGCGGTGGCTTCTTGATAGTTGCTAGACCACATGGACTAGGCACCCCCTCAAAAAACACAATCCCATCCCAACTCTAGCAGAATATGTGCTCACAAATGGCCAGCCTGTGGTACAGATGCCACAAGTGGCCAATACAAGGAGGCCAGGACTATCCAAGGATTTGGAGTATGCATGAATAGGACCCAGGGAGGACAGGGCTCCAGGCCTGAATTCCTGAGTGCTTCTCTGGTTCAGTAGGCTAGAGGTAAAATGATGCCAAAGCTGCGTACATAATGCAGCACTCACTAGAATGACAGGGTCTCATACTCTGTATGTGACAATGTGGCACATTTGTTCCAAAAGCTGGCCGTTCCTGGACTGGACTAAGTAATGCAGAATTGTAGCTTTCTGCCACCATGTGACCTGCACTGCCCTGGTTCCAATCCCAGCTCCTTAAGCAGGCCATGTCAGCTCAGCCTCAATCCCAAGTCCCAAAAGATAAATAATAATGCTTACCTCAGAGGGTTGTTGTCAGCCCTTTCACATCAAAATGATATTATATATATGAGAAGTGCTTTGAACACTTGAAAGCGCTATAAAAGTAATGTTATTAAATCCACCCAAGCTACCGCTCCCTTTAAAAAACAAAACACTAGCAGCCATTGCTAGGTAATATAGAACTTGAGGCTCTCCATTCTTCTCTAGCAAGTGGTCTGTAGGCCATATAGGACTGTGGTATTCTGTTCCCCCTGGCATGGTGGCTGCTAGCCATGCAGAAATGATGGCACTGCCACCCTCTTTCAATGACTGCTAGGCTATAAGCTATGGTAGGTTATATAGCTACCAGAGCTGTCCCTCATAAGCCTGGGTTGCCTGGTTCATTGATGATTTCTCCTTCTAACTGTAGTTTGCTATCCCAGTCAGAGGCTCTGAATCTTTTTATCTCCCTACAGTTAAGTGGTGGGTTTGATGGTCGCAACCCACCAGACCCCTTATCTTAACCTGGGCTCTCCCCATTTCAGCAGCTCTGGCACCTACATCAAGCCAACTTGCCCATACCTCACTCTGTTCTAGCAGTTCCTAGGCTTTTTTTGACTAGCAGCTCTCTTGACCTACTAGGCCACTGGTTGTGGCTCCAGTGGTGTCATTCAAATGATTTAGGAACAGGAACTCACTTTTGAGTTCAAATTCAAATGTTGAAAAAAACAAACCCGGAACCAGCCACGGAGCCCGTTAGGATCCGGAACGCCCGTTCTGATCCGTTCCCCCTGAATGACATCACTGTGTGGCTCCCCACTTGGGCTATAGTCCTATACATTGTATAAAGCTGCACGTTTTTCAAGAGGATTCTGTGGCTCCCCGGACTGGTTTCTGTGGCTCTCTAGGGAGCCACAGCTCACAGTTTGGGAACCGCTGTTCTATTCTGGGTGGCTATAGAACATG
Organism: Lerista edwardsae; assembly: GCA_029204185.1. Lineage (NCBI taxonomy): Eukaryota > Metazoa > Chordata > Lepidosauria > Squamata > Scincidae > Lerista > Lerista edwardsae. The sequence continues at coordinate 9,549,041 of JAJKFI010000047.1, forward strand.
GTAAGCATCATGTTCAGTGGCCAGAAAAGTCCTGCCCCGTTTGCCTTGTGGGGAGAGACGCTGCATCTTCTGTACAATCTCCAGTATGTCCCTTCGTTCTGCCGCCTGCGCCAGCCGCTGCCTCTGCATCCTGTCCTCCTCTGCCCTCCCCTTACATAAGCCGCACGTGGCGATGTCACCGGCTTGGCCCAGATTTCTTCTGACAGCAAGTGTTTTCCACACGGCTGGGCTTCTGCTGCTGCTACAAGAGCGGTGGTGGGGGATGGGGACCCCAAGTAACCCCCCTCAACAAAGGAGAGCCTCGTTTTCCCCCTTGCTGCTTTCCAGTGCGGAGATGATTCCTGGGACCATAGCAGGGGTGGGGTGGGGTGGGGTGTCTGTGTTTTTGCTTTTGCTCCCAATTGACAGGTTGGTTTGTTTTTCTTGCTGTGATGTGGTGATAGCTAAATGTGGGGCACTGATGGGGGCAGGATTTGAAAGTGCTATCGTGGGATGTGAATATTTTCCGTTCCCAGATTCAATGTATGGCTCCTGAGCCATTACTCATAGCTTGGTATACTATATATTAGAGTGTGTGTGTTGGGGACGACGACTTTGTGTTCCTCCTCACATCTGCCCCAGCTGGACCAAGGCATCAATGCAGCAAAGGACCAGCGGGTGGGCGGGGGTGTACCTTTGAGGTTATACACACACACACACACACACACACACACACACACACACACACACACTTTTATGTGTTCGCTCCTTGTCCCTGCAAATCTATTCCAGCTGGTTGAATTGCATTTGGGCTCCAGATGGAACCAGTAGTGCCAGTAGCTTGTGGAAGTCTGGAATTGGTCCTTCTGCTATCCGGTTAGGGATGTGGGTAACAAATAATAATTTGGGGGTTGGGACACCCTGTCTCCCTCAGAGGAGCCTCCTCTGCTAGCTCTTTGGGTCTTACCATCAGGGTGAGAATGAACTGTGCCCAGTTAGAGAATTAATTCCCTGATGGCTATATTCTGGGATCACGATGCCAAGCCGTGTGTTCAGTGATGTCATTCAGGGGGAACGGACCAGAACAGGCGTTCCGGATCCTAACGGGCTCCGTGGCTGGTTCCGGGTTCCCGACAAGTGCCAATCAAAAGTGAGTTCCTGTTCCTAAATCATTTGAATGACACCACTGCGTGTGTTCCCATGGACTTAGTCTGAGAGAGACCAGAACCTTCTCCGTCAAAGTTCAGCTCCAGAGCATGAGCACTAATCATGAGGAAAAGAGGGGCCCTAAGTTTGTGGAGAGTGCAGCTAAGTAATCACAGTCAATCCCTACGTATTTCAGGTTAAGAGGGGGCTTCCAAGTCAAGAAAGGTGTAATTTTCGGGCCTGCTTTATCCCTGGGGCCTGCCTGTGTGTTCCAGGATGTATTATGTGTGCCTCAAAGGAGCAGGGAGCAAAGATTGGGGCCCATGAACTGCCTTCCTACAATATGACCCAGGGAAGCAGCATGTGGCAGTGTAATATCCCCTTGAGGATCAGTCACTGTCCAGACAGTCGAAGAAAACTGACTCTGCGTGCAATGCTTCGTAATAACTGACTTTTATCTAAGAAAACCCCTTTTAAAAACCTTGAGTTCACTCTTCACCTCTATCTCTGTTCAATATCTTTTGGATCACAGAGTTGTGCTTGTCCCTGGATTATTGCTGGCAGGGCGTGGAAGGGGCAACAGCACGCACATCTGGCAAACATTTGGGCCATTCCTGGCAGCTAAGCACATGTTGTCGATGGACGGGTGGGCCTGGGGAAGGGGCTGCACTGTGGAAGGAATATAGTGTATCTGTCAGTATCTGTTTGCCTGCTTATTCATTTATGGTTTCTTTCCCCGTTTCCTGGGTATATGTCCATCCTTCCGTCCCATACCAAAACACACACAAAGTGCAAACTATGAAGGTTACATTATATGAGGGTATCATAGCATGCAGTTCCTTTCTGAATATTGTCTGTATCTTGTAATGTGTGTTGAGTCTGTATCTTGGGAAGTGGGACTTCTGAGTTCTTAGAAGGAAATAGGATTTGCAGTTTGCAGCAAGGGTCTCTATTCTAGAACAACGTGCATCATCTTTTTTTCCCTCTGCATAAGAAGTGCAATTGAGAACACAGGAATCTAGATCCTAGAAACTAGATCAACACCAACTCGTACAGCAACATGGAAATGAGTCCATTCCACCACATACATTAGCTCATACCCTGACCTTTCATGTTAATCTGTCTGAAATAGCTCTCGCCTCCTAGTTCTGTGTGACTATCACTACAATAGTTACATTACACCTGTAAATTGTCTGTTTATCTGTGACAAATAAGACTCACCTCTAGGTGACCAGATGAGGGAAAGCTTTTCTTGTGACTGACTGTACTGGAAGAAACTTGGTTCCTTTCTTCAGGCTGTGAGATAGACATTGGAGGCTAGCAGCACGTGAGCCACTAGTAACTTTTGTGGAATTATTTGCAAAACTCACATAAGCATGCATTGGGATGTCAGCCCTGTTGCTAAACTTTTTCAACCGCACTGGTTGGGATTAGGAGAGTAATTAAAGGGTGTAAAAGGTAACAAATACTTGCTAAGTGAGCTTCTGTATGAACTTTTAGGTGTGAGACCCTGCACTGGAGTTCAATTGCCAGCTTTTGCAGCAGAGCAGAGTGGTGTATTAGAGAGGTGGTGGCAATGAATTTCAGTTCTGTTTTTGCCTTGAGAAAGAATTAACTGAGCCAGGATTCTAATGTTGGTTCCTCATGTTCTAGACCAGTGTTTCTCAAAGTGTGCTCTTAGGAGCTGTAGAGTACCCGGAGACCCCTTCCATGAACAAACATAAGAGGCTGTGATCTGCCCCCTGCCCAGTTTGTTCCTCAGTCCTCCTGCCTCTCGTGTTTGTGGCTCTCCTTCATTCTTGATCTAGCTCTTCACTGGTATTCAGTGTTGGGCTCGGAGCTGTGCCACTTTGCACATGCTCCAGCACTCTGGAGTGCCCCGAGACTCTGCACATGCACCATCAGGGCTCCTTGAGTCTCCTTTTAGAGCATGTAAAGGACTCCAGAGACTGAAAAGTTTGAGAATCGCTGTTCTAGAATCTAGACAATTATTTCTCCTCTTGGAGAGAGAGAGAGAGAGAGAGAGAGAGAGAGAGAGAGATTAGGAAGACAATCAATTTTCTTGTCTCACTGAATTATTGCCTTTATAATTATTACTAATAATTATTTTCTTTCTAAGGTGTGGGTGATGGAGATTTTAACGTGTAACAGAAGTATTCTGAAAAGAGGAACGCCTTTGTAGTCTGGATGAGTGCGACATGGGTGTGTGTGTGTGTGTGTGTGTGTGTGTGTGTGTGTGTGCGCACGCACACGTGTGCGTGTGCTCATTGTAGCAGGGTCTGCTCTTCGGCCAGCTGCCCTCTGCCTAGGCCCCTCTCCTGGCTTCAAAGGGTCCCGGAGGCCTTTTGCTTTGTAGGAAAAGATAAATCTGCCACTCTCCCCCAGCCCAGTTGGGGAAGGAACTTGAAGGCTGGGCTCCATCAAGACTGACAACCAGCTAGCAGGGGTAAGGTGGGAGACTCGCGCAGTCTTTTAATTTGCCTAGAGATGACTGTCCTCTGGTTGGGGTTCAAGAAGGCTGGCAATGTTTGGTGTGAGCAGTGGGTGGGGCAGGAACTGCATTTCTGGTCCAGAGGGTGGTTATGAAACCAATAGAAAAGGTTCAAGTAAAAGCTTGGTAAACCAGTATTGGACATGGGAGATGAAAATGCTTACCGGGCTTGATTAGCCATTGGGTCAGTCTGATCTAATGAAGAAAGAGTCCTTATATTAGGAATTGCTCCTTGCAATTTAAGATTGGAGACCATCCTGGAAGGATTTGAGGAGAGCTAAGAGGATGATGGTAGGACTTTTAAAGAGACAAGATGAAAATTGCCTATCCCTCTTCGTCGGATAAGCTCTTGCATCTGTTGTGGGGGCAGGGGCGGAGATGGCCACAATTTAACTATATCACTATGGTATCTGTTTACTGGGATTTCCCTATGTGTGGAATTTCACGCAGAATCTGGATTCAGTTACAGGATACTGTAATTCCAATGAAATTCAGAAAATGGAACTACAATGTTTGTTCAGTCTTTTAGAGATGCAGTTTGACAATGTGCAGAGAATAGCTGGAAAATGCACCTGAATGTAGGGGAATTGAACATTTGAGCCATGTATGGCTACCGATCATACATCCTTCTCTGTATGCTTTCTATATCTCTTCCTGCTACATCCCTACTCCTTCACACAAAGAATCCCATTTTCTGTAGGCACATTGAACAAGGTTATGCATGTATTTGCATGTATTTGCATATTTAGAATACAGCAAATGTTGATCTGATTATTGCCTAGTCCCTTTGGAACTGGAGATTTGAACTGCAGCCCTCACCTTATCTTGTGACAATAATATTCAGAATATGCATGTGTGTTTATCCTTAATACCAATGGAACCATAAGTATTTTAATTGTAGAGTCTCTGAAGAGTTCCAGTTAATTTGGATTTCAAAAACACTGTTTATTTAAGGTAAAAGCCTTTTAATATACGTATAACCATCACATACAAACCAGGCAGCCCATGATTTCATCCCTTCTCCATCTCACTACCACGTCTAAATAAAAATCACATAGGCTAGGCAATGTTGTAAAAGGACCCACAGAAAGCCAAATCAAGCTGAGAAAAGGACCCACAACTCCTGGCCCCCAGCTATGCACTTCTCAAGCCCCCTAGTGTCAATCAGAGTCATCAGAAGTCATCACCATGAATAGTACAACCCCAGTTGCCATCTTGAAACAGCTGTACACCTGCACTCAGCCAGTTTGTGGTTGGCACACAAAAGGCACTTGCTGGAGACTTGCTTAGATTCTGCATTAACTATGAACAGAGGAACGAAAAGCAGCCAATGCAAGCAGTGCCATAATGTGAATCTTGTCCCTCACTACATTGGACAGGGTGGGAAAAGAGAAAATGGGTGCATGGCAGTGAGTGGGGTTTTTTGAACCTACAACATGCTTTGAGGTACTTTTGTGTCGTAAACCTAGGGAAGCCAAATACAAGAGCAGAGAGAGAGGCTTATCTCCATTAATTCTACAGCTCTGACATTCAGCAAGCCTGAGAGGGCACAGACCCCCCCACCCCCGATCTTGCCTTGATTGCAGTGGGGATGGGAGGCTACGGCCCCCTCGCTGCATCAAGCTTGGCAATGGTCTTACGCCTTTCCTGGCAGAGGTCTGCACCTCCCTAGTGACTCTAGTTGTGCACTTCGAAAACCATTACACAGACCTGAACGTCTTCCCAGAACTGGGGAGAAAAACCTAGGAATTCTGGCTTCCATTCCCCTGCTTTAATGCAGGCAGGCCCACTCCAATGTGCTGGCCACAGAAGCCAAACAGATCTAGTGACATTCCCCTCTTTCTCTTACAATCTTGAAAAAGCATTGCCGTTCCTCCTCAAGACACAAGATGTCCATTTCCAACGAGTTCATCTCCTTTTCCTCCCCCCCCCCATCTCGACGCCCAGAAACTCCCGCCTGGGATGCCAGGCCATAAATCAGGGCTGGACTGAAGCGGGGAGACTTTCCCCTCCTGCTTCTCCTCCCCCTCAGATCCGTTTCCGGTCCCTCTCCGGCAATTAATATAAATGGACAACAACGGGCTTGGCAGGGGAAAACACTGCCTTTGCCACAGTGTCAGGGGGCCAAGTGGGGTTTTGGTTCGGAGGGGGAGTTGCTCCTCATGCAGACAGTCCCTCCCCGCTGCTGGCAAGGAGAGGCAGACCCACCCCTTAGTCAGGCTCCCACTGCAAGCTAAGGCTTGGCTTTGGGATAGCTTCAGGGCTAAAGACCCAACAGAATTGGTTTCCCATACTTGCATGAAAGAAAAGGAAAATTAACTCTTCACTAGACGGACAGAAATGTGAGTGCTTTTGGTTCTGACTATGGAATTATACCCATGCTGAAGAACCCCAGCTGTATCCCCAGCCCCCAAGAGGTTCTGATTTAACAAATCCAAAAAGTTACCTTGCAAGCTATATTTAATGAGGATGCAGTCTGAGCCAGAATTCATCGGGAATCTTGCGCTGAAAATAGAAATTGCCTTGAAAGGCAAAGCTCGCCACTAGGAAAGGACACCCTACCCCCACACAACTGGGATTAGGGCAGACTTGCACAACTGGTGACCAATTTACGCAGGTGCAGCTCACATGAGCTGTGTCTTCTGGATTGTCAGGTGCTTGACAATTGTCTTCTGTCAGTTTATAGTTCTATGCAAGAAGGAAACTAGGAAATAGACTTGCAATGCTTAGAGTGCAATCCTGTTCTTGTGCTGGGCCAGCGCAGTGCCCGTTGTGCTGGCCAAGGGTATCATGAACGTGCTATAAAACATGTTTGTGACACTGCATGAGTAGGTAGTGTTGGCACTGTATCCACAGGCCCAGCCACTGGCAACTACACAGCCAAGCAGCGCGGGGGGGGGCAGGAGGGGAGGGTGTTCCAGAGGCAGGGAGGGGTGATTTGGGTAGGGGAGAGTGGATCAAGGGTGGGACCAGCCTGGTAGGAGGTTGGGAATGGTAGAGCAGGTCTCTGCAGTATCCTAACCCCCTTCCTGGGACTTCCAGCATTACACTAGACTTCCCAGATTTGTTCCAGCTAAACTCCTGGCACAGATCCAAGGATCCCCATAGGGTAGACTGGGGTTTTACCCAGCATAAAGGGAAAAATATCCCCTTACCCCAGGTAGACCTCCAGCCTCCTCCAAACCGGCACTGGATACAGCTCAGCCCGACTATGCCAGTGCAGTTTAGGACTAGGCTGTTAGTCAATTAATTTATTAGCTTGATTTTTAAAAATATTTTGATCAGTTAAGAAGGTGTCCCCTATTAATCTGCTAACTTTTAAAACATGTTAATTCTTTTAGGAGAAGTTGTTCCAAATCCAGGGTGGCAGGTTCATTTCTCAAAGAATTGGTTTGCTTTTTAAAATTATGTCCTGTACCTTTCCTGTAGATTCCAGTGCTATGTGAACTGTACAAACTATTACAAAATCAACTGCAAAACGAAACAGAGATCAGATCCAACCATATTCATAATAATATTGTGAAGGCCAAAAAAGGCAGAAGGGTGATAGTGATGGGGGTGTTGAACCTCAGAAAGCAGGGAGCTCCACCGGGTGGGGACAACCAAAAAGGCTTTTGTGGGTCGCCACCAGTCTCCCTTCAGAAGGAAGTGGTACCTGTAATCCTTTCTGGAGGATTCAACAGGGCAGGCAGATTCACATGGAAGAAAGCAGTCCTTGAGATATTGCAGTTGCAAGCCATATGGGGCCTTAAAAGTAATAACAATTCTGGGCACTTTGAATTTTGCCCAGAATTAGGCTGCAATCCTAGCCACACTTTCCTGGGAGTAAGCTCCATTGACTATAATGGGTCTTACTTTTGAGTAGACAAGTATAGGATTGGGCTCTTAAACTGATACCCAATGCAGCTGCATCTTTGGGACATGATCATACAGCAGGGAACTTGTGACTTTTGGTAGCACTTGAAATTTCTGGTCTTCAAGGGCAGCCCCACATAGGATGAGTGACAGCAATTATGCAAGGTAATTAAAGCATGCAGAATGGCGATCAGGTCTGTCTGACCCAGGAACGGGCACAACTGGCACACCAGTCAAAGCTGGGCAAAAGTCCCCTAGGCCATGACTGATACCTGTACCTCTAGCGCCATCCAAGCTGTGCACCTGACCCTTCAAGGAGGGCTGCCTGTTGCGAACAGACTGATCTACCAATGCCACCTCAGCAGATGTTCCTACTAGGAGAGCCCCTGCATTGTTTGGATATAATTTCAGCTTCTTTGCTTTCATCCAGCCATTCGCTAACACCAGACACCGGTTCAGAACCCCCCCAGCTGGGAATGGTAATGAGATATCATTGCATACTGATGACCCCCACCACAAACCACCAGATGACACCCCGCAGTGGTTTCATGTTAAATTGCGAGCAGGGGTGAGGTAGAGAGCCCTATGGGACATGATATGCCAGCGGCCTTAGTGTCGAGCAGGAATCCGCCAGCAATACCTTTTGGCAACTTCCCCCCCCCCAGGAAGGACCAGAATCCCTGTAAAACAGTGCCCCCAGGACCATTCCAGCCAGATGGTTCAAAAGGATACCTTTGCTGATGGGGTTGCATCAGTGATGTCATTCAGGGGGAACGGACCAGAATGGGCGTTCTGGGCTCCGTGGCTGGTTCCGGGTTCCCGACAAGTGCCAATCAAAAGTGAGTTCCTGTTTCTAAACCATTTGAATGACACCACTGGGTTGCATGTCATTCAGGGGTCCAGCAGGGGTTTTGCACTTCCCCTGTCCAGTTCCCAGCATAGGTCCAGGGCCGGCCTAGCCATGAGACCTGGTGAGGCAGGCTAGTGGAGCTGGCAAATTGCTGCAGTTCTCTGTACTGCAGTTCTCCAGAGCTGCTGCTATGAGTAATTGATCACTACAGCGAGGCAAGAAGGGTCTCTGAAGGACCCTCTCTCCCTGTATGAATCTGCCTGGCCACTTTGCTCCAGGCAGCTTGCATGCGCAAATAAAAACAAAAATGAAATGTGTGCGAAATTAGGAGTTAGGCTTGCCCGTTCTTAGGGTTTGATCTGAAGTTTCAGACCCTTCTGGGTCTTTAGGGGCGGTACTGAAATCTCAGGACAAGGGGACGGAACCAAAGCTTTTTCTGCTTGGCTTGGCTATTAGCTCTGCCCCCATGTCCTTCCCCTGCAGTGTCCGATGCCTCCCCCCCCCATCAGACTTCATTTAGCTTCTACCCCTCTTCTGTCAGGCCCCACCTCCTGACCTATTAGGCACCACTCCCAGGCTTTGCCCTCTGTGTTTCAGGATCTGAGAGTCAGATGACCTGGCAATCCTGCTGGGAGGACAAATTCCATCCAGCAGCATTTCTCAAACTTCTGATGGCTGGGGCGCTTTTGTTCACTAAGAGGCAGAGGCACATGTCTCTCTAGGGCTTGAAAAGTTTACTTTTGCAGCGCATTACTGTAAGAGTAAGAGTGAGCCACCTTTGAAGGAGATCATTTCCTTGTGCTTATGCGTGATTTCTGCATGAATCCTGATGGGAAGAAAGCGAGTCCACAGAAACAGCACATTCGCAGCCTCAGGGCTTGGTACTTCTGAATGATCCTTGTAGGAACACCATTGGTTCTAGGTAAGAATACCACAGAAAACTGAATGAAGTCAGCTCACCTTTACCGTACAGGCACAATCCTAACCAACTTTCCAGCACCAGGGTAAGGACAATGCAGCTCCGAGGTAAGGGGACAAACATTCCCTTACCTTGAGGAGGCCTCTGTGGGTGCCCCCCAACTGCAGGATGCAGCACATGCCCCATTGGCACTGCTATGTCACTGCTGGAAAGCTGGTTAGGCTTACGCTCTAAGAGATTTAACGTTTTTCTGTGGAGACACACTTTGGGTCTGTGGAGAAATGCTTAAAACAAACTGATAAGAGCCCTTTTAAAAAAGGAAGGACGTGAACCTTAAGTCTGGGCACTATGACCCTAGCTGGGCTTAATGGATCCCTCGATGTTCCTGCATAAGTGTGAGCCTACAGCTGTTTGCCAATAGAACTGAGAAGGTAAGAGCAGGTACTTGTTCTGCCGAGAGCTGCTTCAGTCAATTTAAAGATTCATTATCATTTTAATAGGAACTATCTGCACATATTTCAGTTTCCTATTGGTTATGACCCACACACAGTCAAATCTTTTATTTACAGATAATGTTATTTTATTATGGGTGCTTACTGGCTAGGAATATGCTTTTGTGATTTTAACCATGTTTTTTTATTTTATGTTTTGCACTTTGATGTGCATTGCTCTATGCCTGGTGACTAATACAATTACAATGTATTTTTAAAATTAAAAATCTTGTACTTCCCTTCTTTAGGACAATATCTTGGAGTTACAGATCCCTTAGTATTTCAGATAAATGTGCAAATGTATTCCTTACACTTCCCTTCAGATACACCTTTCACAGGACCCTGGATTTCTATATTACTCATTCTTTATATGGCCTAATTTGAAGTAAGTTTCAGCAATGGAAACTTAAAAGAAAAGTGAGCCATCTTTAAATGTTTAAATTTTTGCAAATGTCTTAACAAAGAGAGTGCCTCTAGGCATGTGTAGGGTGCCTTTCACTATGGGAGCATCAAATGGCACGGTTGTTTCTCAGTGGGCTACAGGGGGCTTCTAATTGAACAGTTAGCTCTAATAGAGCACTTTCAATTTGTCAGCATTCCTGCTCTGGGAAGGGATATCTAATGCTCCAATTTTATAGATAGGGAGACTAAGCTGAAAGTTACTTCTCCAAGCCCTAACTCTGAGTGTTCGATGAGGTTCGAGCCTAGCTTTTTCAGTTCTTCTTAAACCCTAATGCGTGATATCGTAGATTAAGGGACACGGCTCCCAGTTAGTCGTCTCCAATACAAAGGGAGACGACTTTGTATGTTGTGTGTTGCCAGAACTGAATGGGTGACTCTGTTTCACGCGTCTTCATAACACGGCGCTGCATCAACACTTGAAACGGGGCACCCCCTTTTGTGGGAATGTTTAACTTCCTCGAAAATGATTGCGCCGGCTTTTTGAAAAGCGGCAGTCCTAGTCTCGTTTACTTGGGAGCAAGTCCCATTCAGTTCACCGACTCTTATGTGCAAGGAAACATGCTCAGCTCGCGCGAGCATGGCTGCAATCCTCAACCGAATAACAGCTCGACCCGATCCTCGGAAATGGCATTTACAGATGGCATTTACACCCACGGAAGTGCGCACAGGATTGCAGCCTTCGAAAGCCTTGAGCCACTGAGCGTTGCTTCCGAGTAAGCAGGCTTACGATTAAGCAGCAAGTTCCCCTCTCCAACGCCGGCAAAGCCAGGCACTTCAAAGGGTTACTTCTGTAACTACCAAGGGTAGATCTTTCCCCAGCCTTCTCCCTTTTCTCCCCCCCCGTCATTCCCCTGCGGCAGTGCCATTGGCTGGGAAAGGGGAAATGGGCGTGGCCTAGCCCACCTCTGTCTCCTCCCCTCCCTCTCCTCTCCCCCCCCCCACCCCAGTGTAAAGTTTCACCCAAGCACATGACTGGCTTTAATGGCTGCTGAGCGTTGGGGCGCGCGCTCTGGCCAGCACAACGTTCCATTCCCTCCTCCCCGCCTTCCTCCCCCCTCCGCCCCAGTCCCAGCACGAGCAGGGCTAGCAAGTCGTTCTCTGGGACTTTGCAAGGCTAGAACCGCAGGGAGACTGTGTGCCGGTCTGTCTCCGTAGGAGAGCCAAAGCCTGGCGTGGTAGCCTGTCCCGGACAAGGGTTGTGGGGAGAGTTTTGTGCACGTCCTAGAAGCCCAGGAGAAGACAAGGGACCTGCCTTCAGGTAAGAGATCCCGCTCGGGTGCCCGCCTCCCTTTCTCTTACAAACTTTGCCCTGGGAGTGTTTGAGCGGAAAAGGAGACTTGATGTTAGGTTGTATTCTATTGCATTCTCCGTGTGTAAAGTTGAGGGAGGAGGGAGAAAAGTCTGCCCCTCTTTCCCCTCTTGTTTTGTTCCTGCTAGATTCCGATTTGAGTCTAGAATTACACTGCAAAACCCCAACCGCTTTTCTCCTCCGCTCCCTCCTTCCCCACCACCTTCCTTTCCACAGTTGTGTTTTGATTCGGAGAGGGTTGTCTGTCCCGCCGCCGCCGCTGCTCCGCACCTCTGTCCCCCTCCCGCTTGTAAATGACATCGCTCGTGCTCACGTCGCCCGTCTTCCTGCAGAAGTTCCACTGAAATCAAGGGAGTCTTTCTTGTGCCCCCCCCCACTACATTTCAGCAAGTTCCTGGTGTAAGCTACTGGGAGCTCACTAATATCGAGATCGCAGACTTATTTTTGGGGTGGGTGGGAACAGCTGCTCGCGTGATATTTGGGGGGGAAGGTGATGGTGGAGGCTGATTGTTTAATTTCCGTTCCACCGCCCCTTCCCCCTTTCCACGAGACTTCTTAATAAAACCCAACTGTTGCTTCCAGTAGCCCCGTCCAGCTGTCACCAAGGACTGTCCACTCCCCCCCCCGCCACCGTCTGCTGCAAGGGTTAATCAAGCCAGCTGAAGGGTGGTGGGCTTCCCTCGGGTCCTACAAATCCGACATTCTTCCGCACACCCGTCTGCCTCTTCTCCTTCCCCCCTCCCTCGCATTTATGCCTCTCCTCAATTTGTAGAGGAAATATTTTGTGTGTAAATGTGGTGAGACCCCACATTGTGGTCAAAGAGCCATCCCAGAGTTTAGGTTCCTCCTCACTTTCCCTGTCGCTAAATTAAATGCATTGGCATGAAAGTTTTTCTTGCTTCGAGTTTTGGTTTTTGGAAGGAACATCCACAGTGCTTGGGAGGGGGATCACTTTTCGCCTTCTCTGTTTATCTGTGGGTAGCTCCCATGTCTGTCTTCCCAGATCTTGGAAGAAAAGGCTAGCATGTTCTCAGTGCCACGTGTGGGTGTGGCTGGCGGTGTTTCAAAAGTCACTTTTGTACTTAGTTTTATGTCTTTGGTAGATGGTGTGTAATTTTTGTCTCAGATTCATCACTCTTGTCGGTCTCTGTTATCTCCCCCCCCCCCCACACACACCTCTTTATTTCAAGGTGCTGTTGTAATGTGACTGGTCGTGTCACCTCCCCAGTATGGTTGCAATAAGTGTCCTTTGCAGGGAATCTTATAGTTGAAATAAAACACAGAAAAGCCAGCAGCATCAGTCCTGCCAAAACTGCCAGCGGTTGGTCAACCCGTGGGTGGAAAAACAAGACCATGGCTTAGCATTCAAGAGGACATTTCCAACTTGGTCTGTGTTTTTGCAGTGTCTGAGCAGTCTTGTGGGTGTGAAATCGGAGCCCTGGCTCTTGCATTTTTTTATGCCCAGCTCCCATAGCTGTGATATTCAGTCCAATGGTTCTCTTGCTTTTGGGCTCGGTGATATTTGGGTAGTCATTTTCAAGCGCCTCTGGCACCGGTGTGTGGTGGTGTGTGTGGCCCAGGTCTGCAAAGAGCTTGCAGTGTCACTGTAGGAATGGTTTGGATCAGTGGTGGGATTCAAATAAATGAACAACCGGTTCTATGTCCTCCTTTCTTTGTACTGCTTCTTACTACAGCACTACTTTTTGTATATCAATAAATTAGCAACCGGTTCTGCAGAACTGGTGAGCACTGGTCTGGATGACTCGTAAGTGCAAGATGGCCTTGTGCGCGTAGGCGATGCTTTGAGTTTGAGATGGTCATAGCGATGTGCAACTGCCAGTAACAGTCAGCCGCTTTTTTTTTTAATGAATCCCGCCCATGGATGGGTGCATAGGTGTCATTGATGAAAAGGGAGATCCTTAAGAAAGGAAGCAGTCATCCATTGAGAGGAATTATCAGCTGGCATGACTTCAGATGTCAGGAAGGGAAGAGTGTGTGTAGTTCCTCCTTTGCCTTTGAACTTTGTTCATAATGCTGCCCCAGCTGTAGAGAGTTCCAGGAGGGTTGTGTTCTTTCTTCCAATATCTTTTGTTTTGAATATATTTATTTATTTTCCACATTTCTTCCATTCCTGGAGCACAAAGTGGTATACCTGGGGTTTGCTAGCCAGATCCATAGTGTCCTAGCCTCATCGAGGTTGCTGCCTTATGTGCCTTCAGATCAGACTCTTTGATTTATATAGTGCTTTTAAGTGTCCAAAGTGCTTCAAGTCACTATCTCTCAGCCTAACCTACCTCACAGAATTGTTGTGAGGATAAAAGGAGGGAAGGAACCATGTACACCACCCTACGCTCTTTGAAGGAAGGGTAGTATAAATAAATGTGTGTTAGCGTGGTTATTTTTACAGCAGGCCTGTGCGTTCTCAGTCTCAGGCTTGCAATATGGATATTATAATACCCATATTGCAGAGAGAACATTAGTTTGCCTCAGGGCTGCCTAATTAAGCCATAGATGAGGTGAAATTTCAATTCAGGAGTTTCTGGTTCATAGCTTGCCACCTTTGTTACACTAACTCTGCTAATTTAATGAATCTGTCAATTGTCCTTTAATAAAATTAGTGCCTACTTCCCTTCTGACAAGTAGCTGGATAGGTTCAACATCATACACTTTTATCCCAAGTGTGTGGGTAAAGTAGGGTAAAGTGGCAAGTTTCTAGGTTGCACAGATCTCTTCTCCCAGCAGGAATACGTTTTAGGCATTCTTTATTACAAACATGCATATCGTCTTCTTTTAAATAAAAAAAATTCCAAAGCAGCTCACAATGGAACACGTAATAGCAACTTAGCTGCGTATTGCATGTTCCTTGAGAACCTTCAGGATTACTTTGGCGCACTATAACCTTCTGGCCACAAATCAAGGGTCTATACTTGGCAATCAAACCTGCTTGATTTACATCTTGGTTTCCCGAGGCTGCTGTCCCAAATTGGGAACCAAGAGCCTTTCAGATCAGTGGGGCTTATTTCCTCGTAATCTCTTCTAAGATTGTGTAAGAGACCAACTCTTTCTGTGACCTTGCAGGATCAGTTGAGTTAAATGCTCTTTTAATTTTGCTGCCTGTGTATTGAATTTGTACTGCTGAGTAGATGAGAGAATGTCGGAACGTAAAAATTGCTCTGCAGAATCAGGTCAAAGATCTGTCTCATTTTAGTGCTTTGTCATCTGTAGTAGCCAGCTGTATACACCTGGGAGGCTCACATGCAGGGCGAAATAGAAATAGGTACACCCATTTGTTGTTAATTGATGGTATATTGCCTCTGACTATGGAGGTTCCATTTTTAGATCTCCTGGGCACAGAACAAGAACCACTATTCCAGTTGTGCATCCACAGGACCTTGCAAGCATGCAGACCAATTTGGAAACATCCTCTTCAAAACTAGTTGCCTTCCATAGTCCTGTGTGACATGCATTTGTCTAATCCCTTTTTAAAAAGTCACGGCAACTGACAGCCATTGTATCTTGTGGCAATGAATTCCGCAAGTTAATTATACACCATGTGATGAAATTCTTTCTATTGTTTGTCTTCCTTGTGGAGACTGTTCTATAGAGGAGAAGGTTTTCCACAGCTGTCAAATTTCCTTCCCCATGCCAAATCTTGAGGGTTTTCTAGAGGTGTCATAAAGATTATTCTGTTCAATATAGTTTAGATATAAGGGCTTAACTTATTGTGAGTCACACCATTGATTCATCTGGTTCAAGCTAGAGAGAACTGCCTGGTAGCTCTCCTGATGTCTCTGACTGAGCCCGTTTCCAGCCCTCCAACCTTAGTGGAGATATTGGGGATTAAACCCAGAATCTTTTAAGTGCCAAGCACTGAACAATGGCTTCTAGTGACAAATCCTTGCGTGACACTGTAAAGTCTTGTATGTGCTTTGTGTATGAAGGCTACAGTCATAAACACAGTTACCAGGGAGTAAGATCCACTGAACAGAATGGGACATACTTCTGAGTAAACACATACAGAATTGTGCTGCTGAGAGTGGGTGTCTAAAGCAGCCTCGTGAATGGATCTACAAAAGGGATTAGCTACACAAAAAAGTACAGTAATAGCATGTTTGCCCTTACATATTAATAAGAATATTTATATACTGCTTTTCAATCAGAAAAAGCTTGCAAAATGGTTTACAGACAAAATGAAACATCTGCTTCTGTTGTTTGTGGCCTAATAGGGAAAATATTTTTATCACTTAAGGTTATATCAATATTTCTAACATTTCATTCCTGGTCACTTAGATGTGTTCTTTTTTTTTAGGTGACAAGCTTGGAATCTATATTATATAGGCTTACTAGCTTTTTGGTACCCGGCGTTGCCCGGGTAAGAAATGTCATCGGGACTGTCACCAATCAGCTTAGCGATCCCGAAAAGTGTGGATTTTGACCATTTTCACGTGGGGCCCCCTGCATACCCCCAACCCTGGGATCGCCAGGGGGGTCGTGCCCCCGCAGTGTTTGTTGCCAGGCCGTAACATGTATGCGTGGTGAGTTTGGTGGCAATCGCTCCAGGCATTCCGGCGGGTCAGTGTGGACGTTTTGTTTCACACCCCTTCTGGCCCCCCCACACCGAGGGGGGTTGAGCCAGGACTCAAACGGTGTCGGGAGCGTCGCCGCTCGTCCTGGCGACCCCGGAAACTACGGATTAAATGCTGATTTTGGCCGTTTTCACATGGGGCCCCCTGCGCACCCCACCCCCCCGGGACGCTAGGAGGACCTGACCCCTGCAGTGTTTGTCGCCAGGCCGCAAGGCATGTGCGTGCCAAGTTTGGTGCACGTCGCGCCAGGCATTCCAACAGGGCATGGCGGATGTTTTGTTTCGCATCCCTTCTCACCCCCCACGCTGAGGGGGGACCGAACCCGGACTCCAACAGCATTGGGAGTGTCGCCGCTCATCCTGGCGACCCCGGAAACTACAGATTTGATGCCGTTTTTGACCATTTTCACATGGGGACCCCCGCGTACCCCCACCCCTGGGGACGCTAGGGGGATCTGCCCCCCGCAGTGTTTGTCGCCAGGCCACAAGATGTATGCGTGCCGTGTTTCATGTTGATCACTCCAGGCATTGTGGAGCCTATGCGGAACATATGTACACACATACAAACACACAAACGTACACACATCCTCTTTTATATACATAGATGCCATGTTATACTTCAAGAGTTCAGAGAAGACAGCAGTGCCATCAAAGCATACCACACTGAAAACAAAAAGTATGCTTTAGTTTCTTCTCCTGATTCACGTAGAGAAGAAAAAGCTGTGGATGGCTATTCTTTAGTCTTCCAAAGGATGTTCATGGGATTGTTCTTGCGTTGCAGTGTTCAGACCTATCCAGAAAACTGTGGGAACAGCAGGAGGCTGCATTCGCGTTGCAACAGCCATGAATAAATGGTGCATAGTACACACAGTCTTCCTAATTGGGACAGAAATGCACTATCTTGTGGTGTTGATTGTACCTCCAGGCACCAATTACTTGCAGCTCCCCCCTCCACTTCTATTTTTTTTTTTTAGTTGTCAGTACTACAGTTTCTGTATGCAAATTGTTTTTGCTGGGTGGCATTTTTTCCTTTGCCACCCAAGTCTGTGTGTTAGGTTGGGCTGGAAAGGTGAGGCCTTGCTCACAGCCACCCAGCAAGCATCGTAACCAAGTGAGAACTTGAACCTCCCCTTCCCACGTCCAGAACTACTGTATCATGGCAGTTCTGGCAAGAACATTGTGACCCAGACCAAACATGCAATACGTCCTTATGAAATTGCATCCATTGGTTAACATCTCTTGAGTGTCGATGCACGTGGGATTTGCAACCACATGTTAACTCCAATCTGTTAGTTTATGGGGGGGGGAACACAGTCCCCCCTCTGGCACTGTTGGGCATTCTTCACCCGATTCCCTGTGCCTGCTCGTATCCCAGCAGCACTTGTCCACCAACTGGGATGCGAGACTAAAAGCCTGAGAAAATGAGAGAAAAGGGCCACCCTTGGGAGAAGGTCTAGGATGCTATCTCACTATTTGACAGTCTAGGATGCTATTTGACTGTGGGAGTCAAAACCCACAGATGGACAATCACATGAGATTCCAACCATACATTCAAAACTCATGGCCGTTTCCAAATTAACGGATTAAGACGTGGAAAAGATACCTGCTAATTCTGTGGAGGGTTTAAAAAAAAGCCATGAATGAAGCACATGCGGGTTTTGCATCCAAACATGCACTCCATCTGTAAGAAATGCTGCTTTCCTGGTGAGTTTTTGCAGGTTTGGTCTGAGCCCGTGTTTTCTGAACTTGGACGGATGAGGGACCAGCCTAGTGATGCGCACGTTAACATTTTTTAATATATGCAGGTCCACGAGAGGGGAGGGTGTATTTGTGATACAAAAGTCAACATGGTGTGTATTGACTTATTTTGCTGTCACTGGGAATGCATTAGGAATCTCTGCACCGCCCAGTGTGTGTCTGGATCCCACGTTAAACAAAAACTTTCCCCATTTTGAGACCCATGTGCAGTCCAACACCTGGGAAGTTGCCCCTGTTTAGGGGGTGCCTTCTCTGTGCTGCTTGTCCGGGCAAAATTCTCAGAGACCATGGGACGCAACCAGTTGGTTGTTCTCGGTATGGAATTGGTTCCAGAGGCACTCCTGTCACGCAGGTCTCCCCGATGCTCCTGTCCATGTGTCCCCGTGTCTCAGCTGAATGAGCTGAGAGCATAACCAGTGAGACAGAGAAGGGAACAATGAGGTGGGACTGTTGGGGGCCATGTAGCATCAGTGGGGGCAGGGGATTAACAAGAGAGCTGCGGTGAGGTTGCTTTGTGCGGTTGTCTGGTTTAAGTGGGAATACTTATTATGAGTATTGAGAAGGTCTGGAAGCGTTGCTAGTCTCTTGTGGTTGATCTGAGCTGTGAACCCACGCAGTGGCTGTTCGCTGAGGCAGTATACTTGTGGCCAGACTGTTCTACCTCAGACTGCAGGCAGGCACTAATATGACAGAATGCTCCCTCACAAAAAAATGTTCTTGAACATAGAATTGTAGGTTGTTGGGGACAGGCTTACCTAGCATCCTTCTTGCTGATATCTATATGGATAAACGTATCATTTTTAATAGAATTGCATCCAGTCATATCAGCCCCACTCCCCCCAATCTACAGCTTGAAATGGTATAGTCCAGACGCAGGTTTTCTGCTTCAGTGAGAACTGGAGCTGAAACATCTGGAAAGATGCTGCTTGTTTGTCATGAGTTTCAGTCCGCCTTTTGATATCCGCTCTTAAGGTTTTCAAGAGCTTCTGAAGAGTTGGTTCTGACAATCACATTTTCCTTCTCGAAGCACAAGAGGCCTGAAATGATGTCATCCCTTTCACAATGGATTTGGGCAGTCAGGCATATATTCCACCAGCATACTGGGTCCCCCCCCCCCACCGCGTCCTGAGTAATGTGAAATCCACTAAAATGCTGATAATGCATTCCAGGGGTCTCCCCTCTCTCTGCTCGTGCAAAACTCTCTGTTCCCATGACCAGAGAACCCATGAGCCAGCAGCTTGCAGTTCTTGGCTGGAGCAACTTCTGCAATTTCCCAAAGCTCTGAAATTTAAGTCTGAGATCACTGTGGTTGTCATCTGAGGTCTGTGAGTAGTAGAGGGGGGAGCGGTCACATGATGCTCATGCAAATGGAAATCTCTGTGAGTAGTGGGGGGAGAAGCAGGGAAATGAGCTATGGACCCACTTTAAGATGTCTGAAGGGTACACAACACAATGTGGACTTTGCTACTGCTACACACAGGGCAAGCTGACAGCATCAGGTGTGATGAAAGTCCTAAGTGCGACAGCCCCCCCCCCCCATTGTCCAAAGGCGATTGAAATTTTGAGCCAAATGATGTTTTCATTTGTACTGCAAGAGCAATTATTTATATGCCCCTCTTGCTGCATTAAGGATGTGGTGGCACTGCGGGTTAAACTGCTGCTGCTGGGCTTTCTGACCAGAAGGTTGGGAGTTCGAGACCATGCAACGGAGTGAGCTCCCGTTGCTTGTCCCAGCTCCTGCCAACCTAGCAGTTTGAAAGCACCTAAATGCAAGTAGATAAATAGGGACCACTTTGGTGGGAAGGGAACGGCGTTCTGTGCGCTACGGCATAGAGTCATGCCGGCCACATGACCACGGAAGCTTGTCCTTGGACAAAGGCTGGCTCCACAGGCTTAGAAACGGAGATGAGCACCGCCCCCTACAGTCAGTCACGACTAGACCATTTGGTCCTGGGGAAACCTTTACCTTTACCTTGCTGCATACTTTATTGTGTCAAATGTTAATGCAGGTATAATATGTAGGTTGGTGGAATAAGAACAGTGTTTGATTTTGAATTTTTCCGCTTGTGAAAAGTGCAGAGGAAGGCTGCCTGTTTTTTGAAACGTTGTTGCATTTCTCTGGTTCTAATCAAGTAAATTGTTAATTTTAAATACTTCAAAATTATTCCGTATTCCTCTCAATCAAATTCCAGTAATAGGAATGTCTTCACCGTTTATCTGCAAAGTGCATTTATGGTCTTTATTTTGTTTGCCCCTCCTTTTGAAGGAGGCTGCTACTCTTCCCATTTTGCGGAAAGCGGACAATCAATTTACTCTGCCCCCCCCCATCTTCTTTCTTGCTGTATCTCATCCTTCTCCCTCCAGTATATAAGTAGCATTCTCAAACTTCTGCAGAACCAGTACAGGGACTTTGCAGTTTTGAACTTGATTAACCATCTCAACAGGCAGAGCAATCAGTTACTTCCTTTTTAAAAGCAAAGAAGATGCATGCACTGATTCCATTCTCAGTAATCTGTTTGGAAGGGTTGCAAAAAAAGGAAGAGAAGAATTGGGATGTATGTCTTTGGGGAGTGAGTTTGACTTGACCATGAGCTGCAGTGAGAAGAGCAGAATAGACTGACTCTGGCTGTTGCTGCATATAAGTAGATTAGCCAGCCCTTTTGTTCAGTTGCTAGTATTGGTATGGTGGTAGTCTTTGAAGTCCAACATCCCAACTTGATCTGATCTTGAACTCATCAAGTCAACTGAGGACAAGATTGGCAGTCCATGCCTTGTGGTTTTGTAGCTTGATTTTCAACTGTGCCTGGGAAAGAGATGTTGGCGAAAAGGTTTTGGGGAGTTTCCATATTGAATGCTCCTCCTTGGAATGGGCAGGTATCTAGTGAGTGACAGCAGTCAGGTCCATGAATGGATGAGGACAGTGGAATCGCAGGGGTGTGTGCGTGTGTCCTCTGAATGGGAGCAGAATTCCTGGACAGCCCATCTTTCCTGGGTGGAAAAGGTGGTGGTGTTTCCCTTCTTCCCCACAAGTTGTGTGGAGTTGGGGCTGTAATAGTCCAGTAATACTTTTGAAGCCTGTACTGGACGGAGTTGCACTCTAGGAAGAGGGGGAGTGCAAGTAAGGAAAAATGGCTGGCATTGAGAGCCAGGGCTGAAGGTCGGCATCAGCAACTTCTTGCACAAGAGGCAGGCTAAGAATAGCTGAGCTCTGACGTCACTGTCTCTTTAATTGGGGCCTTTCCCAGTCCTTTGGCTTGGGCACTGCCTGGCACTTCCAGGGGTCCGTCAGGCAGGGAGGTGAACCGTGAATGTTCCATCTTCAAGGAGCCCTGTTTGTGCAGGTGACATTATTGCACCTTGCCATTCCTCTCATTGGGACCCAAGTTATTAGGGTGTATTAAAGGTAAATGTTTCCCCACGACCGAATGATCTAGTCGACCGAATGATCTAGTCGTGACCAACTGTAGGGGGTGGTGCTCATCTCCGTTTCAAAGCCTGTAGAGCCGGCGTTTTGTCCAAGGATAAGCTTCCGTGGTCATGTGGCCAGCATGACTATATGCCGTAGTGCACGGAACGCCGTTCCCTTCCCACCAAAGTGGTCCCTATTTATCTACTTGCATTTAGGTGCTTTCAAACTGCTAGGTTGGCAGGAGCTGGGACAAGCAACGGGAGCTCACTCCATCGCGCAGTCTTGAACTCCAGCAACAGCGAATTAACGCGCTACGCCACCACGTCCCAGTGTATTAGGAGGTCACAAATGTCACTTCTGGTTTTACAAAACTGGTAATTAAATGTATTTCTGTGTCTGTTCTCAGGATGGACTGCAATGTGCCAAAGTCCTTTATGACTGTGCAAAGGGTTCTGTGGAGTTCTCTTATTTTATGTACCTCTCTGAAACAGCTGTCCTGGGGCAAATTGATGGAGCCCTCTTAGGCCATACTGCCCAAAGAGATCCTCACTCCCACCCCTGTTTCAGTATGTGGCAGTTGTGAGAATAGTCATAGCTTCACTTACCCTATTTCCCCAAGTATAAGGCGCACCAAAGTATAAGACGCACCTTAATTTTGGGGCCAGAAATTTGAAAAATTTCTGCCTGGCACACCCCTTGAATAAGACGCACCCAATTTTTAGCCCCCGGTTTTTTGGGGAAAAGGTGCATCTTATACTTGGGGAAATACGGTAATTTACAGCCACCTATGCCTGTACTTGTGAACACACCCTTGAAAACCAGTTAATTGGTCAATAGAACAAGTTCAGCTTGGGGGAGAGGAAGGTGGGCAGTACGGCCCAAGCAGCCTCCCCATAACTGTGCCGAGGCTCCGTGGAGCAGAAGTGCAGGACCAGGAGCATCCTATGCAGCGACGGGATCGACAAACGACCTGGGGGAATGCTGGGCGGGACTTACGTGGGGCTTCCGCGTGATTGGCTGCCCGTCCGCAGCGTTCTGTAGCTGTCCTGGCCTTGGGGGGGCTGCCCCCGGTTAGCGCGCCCCACCGCTGCTCGCCCAGGCACCCGGCGCAACCCTCACCCGTCCTCTGCAGCGAGCAGGAGCCCCTCGAGGCCAGGGCAGCTGCGGATCACTGTGGACAGGCTGCCAATCACCCGGATGTCCCGCCCACGTCCCGCCCAGCGTTCCCCCAGGTCGTTTGTAGATCCCGTCGCTGATCCTATGCCATCATAAGACTTTCCAGAGTTTTTTTCAGGCTTGTGCAAAGTTGGAAACATTGTGCTGTGCAATTGATGTGTCCAGATGGCGACCCAGAGTCCCTTCTGCTATAGCAGGGGCTCCATACCTGTAATATCAGTTGGCACCAGGCCCTGTCCAGTTGGTGGTGTGGCATTCAGGCTCTTTCTGGCTATGCCTGATACCAGCTGAGAACCAAGATGGTGGCAGTGGCTCTTGGCAGATGGGGGGGGCGGGCTTTTTTTAACAGGACCTGGTCACTGACCTCTCTTCCTGTCCTGTGGTGCCAGCACTGCCCATGGCAGCATAGTTGATTGACGGGCTCAGCCAAGGCTTTCCTTGTGCCCACCCATGGTCTGAAGTGGTTCTGTGAATCAGCCTGTGAGATGTAATAAGTGCAGAGGAGGCAAAGGTGTAGGAGAGGCATCGTCTCTTGTTTTCTATGCTTTTGGGGCGGGAGGAGGGCTGTGTTCCTTGACTCTCCTGAGCAGTTTGTTTAGCTTTTGTATGAGTCTTGACAGGTTTGTTTGCTGTTTTGGAGTTGGGTGTGCTCCACCCCTTCCCAAAAATGCAGCTGCTCTCTCTGTGTGTGAGAAAGAGTGAGATTGTGAGAGACCGAGACTCCCTTTCTAGAGTACCAAGAAGAAATCCCCACCTAAGTGTCACGGGGAGAAAACACCAGGGAGTGTTTTAAAAAAGTGTGTGAGAGATATACAGAAACAAGACATCTGCCCTTGAATAACCCTGGCCAAAGTGCCTAGCTCTGTTTATCGTATTTTTGTGAAAAGAAAAGGGGGGAAGAGCGGTGAGGTGAAATCCCAAGCTGTTACTCAAAAATAATAAATTTTTTATGCGTGTGAATTACTTCGGTTGTTTTTTTTAAAAGCATTCAGGGGACCAAAAAAAAAAAAAAAAGTTAGTGGGTGTGTCTTGATCTAAAGAAGTGGCAAGATCAGCTTTTACTCCCCACTTCTCTGCCTTTCTTTTTTCCTGCCTGTATTAATTTTTTTTTAAAGGCAATGAGAAAAGAAAATCTGGGAGAGGGAGGGAAGTTTTTTGAGTGCTTGTGTAAATCTGCTATGGTTTGATGATGGATATTTTTGTTCCCTCCTGGGGGGGGGGGCGCCCGGGTTGCAAGCAGAAAGTGTTCTCAGCATAGCAGCACCTCTCCCTTCTGGTTTGGTTTAAGAATCTTGCCTTGAGATTAATACAGCTGGGTCTTTGGCTGATGTGTTTGACTGTGTTTATGCAGCTATATTGATTATTCTCCAGAAATCCATTGGAGGGGGTCAGGGAGGTGGCTCTCTTCAGGGATCAGTTGATACTAACCCAGCCAAAGAGGTGCATTTTTAAGAAGTGGTGGTTCTTTTGCATTTAGCAGAGCTTGAGCAATTAATTGCCCTGTTTTCATTATTAACATCTCACCCAGTGGCTGTTTGCTGGTTTCCCCTCTGTTATCTCATTTCAGATTGTGAGACAGAGAACCATCTTCCCATTTCTTTCACCCTCGTTTCTTTTAAGCCACTTTGTGAACTTTTGTGTTGCTGTCGAAGTGGCGTATAAATATTCTAAATAACACAACTAAAAATGCCATTCAGGAAGCAGTTGTATTTGGAGAGCGAGAGGATTCTTTTTGCGTTCAGGCTTTTCTTGATTTTAACTTCTGCATTGGCAAGCCCTGCAAATGAGTCCAAGAAGGACTGCGTTTTTTAAAAGGTGCAACATTAAATGAGTGCAGCCTTGCATGAATGAATGGCTTCAGCTTTAATCAGTCAGGGCACAAGAAGATCCTTTAATGGGTCAGGGCAGGATCCATCTAGTCTAGCATGATTTCTGCCAGTAGCAAGCTTGATCAGAAAATGATGGTCTTTCCCAGCACCTGAAATTCGGGGGTTAAGCTGCCTCTGTTACTGGAGATTCCATTTATTTAAAATGGTTAATAGCCAATGACAGGACAAACCATCTCCATGGCTGGCCAGCACCAACCTTGTATTGGTGATGATGAATTCCATTACCAACCAAATATTCCTACCAATTGGCTGTCTTGGATTATGCTGTTCAGAGTTCCAGGAGGGTTCAAAGGATCTCCTCCCAGGACAGGCAGGGGCTTATATGTGTCCTTTTCCGTGGTATTGGGAGAAGGTGAATGGCATGCCCTCCAGCAGCTTAATATGGCATGCAAGGTGCTCTGTCCCAAAGGAAGTGATGTGGTGGTTGCCCAGCAGGTTTATTGCTGTGGCTTTTTATTTGGCTGTCGTGCCGATGGCTATCCAGTGAGGATGGCATATATTCCACCGCCATACTGCATGCACACTGAAATAGATACTGGACCAGCACCCTTAAAATGTTCAAACACAAAAGCCCAAGTTTGTAGCCCTCTGCTGAAGTTGCTGAAATCTTGGAAGGCAGTGCTAGCTGTCAGAAGGGGAGGCTTAGTGCCTTGCCTAGGTGGGAGGGATGCAAAGAATAATTTATGCCAAGAAACCAAATGCATGCCAAATGTGCTTTGATTTGTAGCCTTTAATTTTTTCTTGGCATTGAGTTTTAGGGTACTTTGAATTTTAATGACTGACTATAAAGGTTTGTAGGTGCACTGAGTTTCTGCAGAGCGCTGAACGTTGTGGTGAATGCAGAATTCAAGCATATGAGCTCCCCCTCTCCTGCTTTTGCTATCTTAAAAAACAATCCGTCCCCACAAGTTTCTAGCCCTTATGGCTTCAGTGCAGAGAAATCTTTGAAAGTATCTGGGCAGCGCATGGTGAAATATATGGTTAGATTGGTGGTTGAATATTTCTTGAGATGCTGGGAGGGGTGTCAGCACCATGCAGAGTGGATTGTCTCACCCCTTGGCTAGCAAAACTGGAATAAATAATGCAAAATAGAGAATATTTTGCAAGCAAAGAAATGGAAATGGGGCAAAATGACATGTTTATATAGCTCACTGATTTTAGCTTTTCTTTGTGCAGAATTTTAATTTCCTGGGTGCAGAATTTGAATTTCTGCATTGTACGTAAGCTCTGTTTATATTGCATCCTTTGTACAAAATAGAAAAGTTTCAGTCTCTACCCCGAACGGTTTGTAGGCAGCTTACAGTGGAGGTGCCTCAGTGTTGACAGCCGAGTAACCATCAGGGTAGGATAAAGTCAGGTTGCGTTTGCAAGTGTGACAGAATGAACCAGGTTTTGCTGAAAATATGTTATCATGGGGCTATAGCTGTGTGTGTGCAGGGGGGCGGGGCTGCAAGGATCCAAGCCTCTTCTCAGGGTGGGGCTACATTCCAGGTCTTATACATTTTCAGATGACTTCTTTCTAATGAAAGCCTAGCTTTTCCTTAGAGGCAAAAATGTGCAGGTAGTATTGCACCTACTCTCCTCAGAAGTAAACATGTTCTTTCCTTCCAGTATTCTAACCTATGGACGTAATCAGATGTAATATAATGGGAAAGCATGATTTCTCAATATGTGACTTCGAAGCATTCCAACCCCCTTGCACTCCTTGCCCCTCCTTTCCCTTGACTTCCTAGCTTATGCTTGTCACCATCCTTCATCAAAGACAGCTCATGCAAAGCTGGGACCTGTGGTTTAACTCTTTCTTTCAAACCAGGATGTGAAGCCAACTTTCACATCCTGGTTTGGACATGGGAGATAAACCACAGTCCCTTGCTTTGCACAAGCTACGGAGCTGTGATTGAAATAAACCCAGCTGTTGCACCTGAAGCTCTGAGGAAGTAAGGGGCAGTGGGAGCGCCTGGGCTTAGGAGAGCTAGAATCTGGATTTAGCTCATGGGGAACCACAGTTTGGATTTAGCTGGATTTAGCTCATGGGGCCAGTGAGTGCAAAGGCACTGGGAAGTCAGGCAAGCGTTTGAGCACGTGAGAAAATGTTCGCAACATTTGTTTTTAAAATTAGTTTTTAACGTTTAAGGACACCATGTTAGTTGTATTTAGGATTTTCCATTTCATGTTGGGTTCTGACGGCACTTTTTGTCTTCCCACCCCCAATGCTTTGTTGTAGGCCTGAATCTTCTATAGGGTCCATACAGGGTGATGGTGATTTAATAAACAGAGCAGAGTGACGTCTTAGATAGCTGAATCCAATGTCTGTGTGAATGGGCAACTGGTAAACCCTGCAATGCGCTTGCTCTCGTTCTCTCTCTGAATCTGAGCATGTCTCTTCATTTAGGTTTAGATTTCTAGACCTACGGCAAAGGCTGGCATAGTAGAAGACAGCTGGGTTAGGTTTCTGTTCCTCCCCCACCCCACACTGCTGATAGATGTTCCTCTTTAGTTGGAACTGAAACTGCGCCATGTGGGTGACATAAGGAAATATTGCGTCAAGGCTGATGGCTGATTCTCGTCACTAGATTTTTTTCTCTTTAAAAAAAATAACTTGGGTTTCCCTGGGAAAATTAGGTCTCTCTCTCTCGGTCTCTCTCTCTCTCTGCGAGAGAATGAGAACAAATGAATATATTAAGCCAGGCACTTGTATGAAAGTGGATTGTGGGGACATTTCTATAGGACGTGGGTGGGTGGCAGAAATAGAAAGTAAATGTGAAATTGTAATCTTTGACGGTGCTTTGATTTCCTGGGGCTTTAAGAGAAACTTTGTGTGCGTGTGTGTATCCACTCCCTTTGGTTGCTAGGCAGCAGCTTTCAGATGAGCAAATGAAAGTCCTGTTTCAGACCATGCTTTCTTCTGTGGAACTCTGTGCCACAAGATACTGTGACAGCTATTTGCAGCTTGCTCTAAAGAACTTGAAATATTTCTGGTCCCTTTTGATTAGTATGCTTTCAAGGGGAATGGAGTGGAGTGGGAAAAGAAGCCTGGTGGCTCCTATTCTAACCACAAAAAGCAGAAGATCTTCAGTGATGACATACTCATGGCTACCGGATATGGAGGGACTTGCTGCTAAGGGTAGCTGCTGCTGTGTTGCTCTTCTGCCTCTCAGTTTTTGGTGGTGATTGATCGATTGCTGCGAGAAGACAAAAGTCTTAAATTGGCTGGATTTTTGCAAGTCCCACTGTGCCTATTATTTTGCTGTGTCCATTTTAAATTCCTTTCAACATTCAGGTGGGCTTGTGGCCATTTTTTCACCCTACTTTTAATGCTGCATTA
Source organism: Lerista edwardsae (assembly GCA_029204185.1). Taxonomy (NCBI): domain Eukaryota; kingdom Metazoa; phylum Chordata; class Lepidosauria; order Squamata; family Scincidae; genus Lerista; species Lerista edwardsae. The sequence goes on from JAJKFI010000047.1 coordinate 9,576,685, forward strand.
GATCACCAGCCCCTTTGATTTGGGTATCTGTTCACTCCCTGTTTATGCCATTACATCTGCTATAAAGTAGGACAGGAATTTTGGGAAATCACATTTAGCAGAGTACAAGAAGTTGTTGAAAGCATAGGTTGTTTGTGATCAACTCGTCCTCCCTCTCCCATTTCACTTATAAGTATGCACTAAAAGGCAAAGAGAATTTGAGGAGACATGGACTGATTTTGTTATTATTCAACGTGTTTTGTCCTTGATGAGTGTTGGAGTCAGGAAAGCAAAAGGGGCTGTGTGTGTGTGTGTGAGATTAGAACTGAGAGATGGATTCTTGTGAACGAAAGCAAAAGTTACATTGTACATCCTCAATGTGTGGGTTCTTGTACAATAGTAAGGTATCCTATCACTGTTGAATGAAGCATCCTTTGGTCCAAAGGTTTCTGGAATATTATTTTTCCTGGCTGGAACAAATAAGGAATGTTGATTTTTTTCTTCCCCTCCCCCTTGAGTGTGATATATTACTTTGTCTCTTCTTCCTCCTGTAGAATGAGAGTTGCGTGCCAGCATGTGGACAGATCTTTGCCCCCCAGCAGGCAGGCAGGAGAGTATCACAGAGGGGTCCAGACAGGTGCCCTTCCTTACCGTTGCTTCCTGCCCGGGGGGGGGTGTTGGCTTGGTATCCTAATACAGCTTGACATGGTTATGGAGCTGAGCAGCTCCCTCCACCTTTCTCTCCCATCACTTGGCTAGTGTGACCTTTAGATGCAAGGAGTAAACTAAACCCAACTCCTCACGCATCTAAGGGATGCCTAGACAGGGCTTCTCATCCTTTTGTTGCTGTTGTTGTTGCGAGTACCACTTTTGTGGGCACCTACGAAGCAGGGGTAGCTTTCCCCACAGTAGGGGTTTGGCTTTTGCCCTCCTCCCCAAATTGTGCCTCTTTGGAAGGACCAGGCAGTTAGTTGCACAATTAAATCTCACCCACAAGTGCCATCCTGCCCACTTCCAGCAGGGTTGCGCCAAGCAGGGCAGGTCCAACCAGTCACTGTGACAGTGGGTCCAAGTGTTACCTGCCATACGGTGAAATACTAGTACTGGTAAAGGTAAAGGTTTCCCCACGACTGAATGGTCTAGTCGTGACAAACTGTAGGGGGTTTCAAAGCCTGTAGAGTTTCAAAGCCAGCTTTTTGTCCGAGGACACGCTTCCGTGGTCATGTGGCCGGCATGACTATACGCCATAGCACACGGAACGCCATTACCTTCCCACCGAAGTGGTCCCTATTTATCTACTTGCATTTAGGTGCTTTTGAACTGCTAGGTTGGCAGGAGCTGGGACAAGCAACGGGAGCTCACTCCGTTGCGCGGTCTCAAACTCCCAACCTTCCGGTCGGAAAGCTCAGCAGCAGTGGTTTAACCCACTGCGCCACCACGTCCCTAGTACTGGTAGTATTTAGTATTTCACATTTTTATTCCACCCTTCCTTCAAGGAGTTCAGGGTAGTGTACATCAGTGATCTCAAACTTTTCAGCACTGGGACCCACTTTTTAGAATGACAATCCAGCGTTCCCCTTGTCAATCTGTTCCCCTTGACAATCCGCCCAGAGTTCCCCTTGTCAATCTGTGAATCCCATCGCTGTCTATTCTGTCATTAGGACCCACTGGGAGTGATGTTATTTATCTGGAAGCAATGTCATGCCTGGAAGTGACATTACCAAGCAGGAAAAATTTTTAACACCCCCCCCATATGACTAAATCAAATTAAATAAGTAAATCAAAAGTTTACAATAAGTAAGTTTTAAAAATTATTTAAAATAAAGAACCCCCTAACTTTCCCAAGCAGTTGCTGATCCAGCTTCCATGGGCCTCATAATGCCTTGTAGGGCATTAAAACGTCACTTCCGGGTTTTTTTGCTGAAAACAGATAGTAATGTGTTTATTTTTCACTGAAACAGCCATTCTGAGGCCCACCAAGGCTGCAGGAGGACCTGCGTGGCATTGGTGAGCCTCAGAAAACCCTCCAGACCCAAATGGAACATAGCTCTGGTCGGGTTTGGGGTGTGGGCTAAATCCACAGGTTTAATTACCTGCAGATTTTTTTAAATCTATGAGGGTTCTGGGAATGGAAACTTAGTGGATAAAGACTCCTGTACACAGTAGCCTGTTAAAAGTACATTTCCCCCCAATACAGTCACATACAACGGTAGCATCAAGTCTTGCATATTAAACATAAAATATACTTTGGAATGAATGGGGACCCATTGGCTCATGATCCACCTTGTGGGTCCCGACCCACAGTTTGAGAAACACTGGTGTACATAGCTCTTCTCTTCCTTTGGCTCTCACTACAACTCTGTGAGGTAGGTGAGGCTGAAAGATAGTGACTGTCCCAAGACTGCATTCTTTGGTGACATTGGGTGAATGGTGGAGCCTTGCACAACCAAGAAGAGTTTTCAGGCTACTTGGAAGACTGCCTGCATCTCTCAAAATGCAGTAGTTTCATTGTGCAAAGATATGCAGAACTATTTTTGGTTTTCCTCTTTATGCCCTGGTATCTGCTTGGGTTCCATTCCAAATTCAGCCATGGCTACGTGAAACCGTGGCTACTGGGGACACCTTTTTAAAGAGAGGGGAACATCAGTGGTTTTGCTGCAACAAGGTAAAAAAAGAGGTTTGTTTAATGTTCCCCTATCTTTTTAAAGGGACGTGGTGGCGCTGCAAGTTAAACCGGTGAGCTGAGCTTGTTGCCCGGAAGGTTGGGAGTTTGAGACCATGCGACGGAGTGAGCTTGTCCCAGCTCCTGCCAACCTAGCAGTTCGAAAGCACCTAAAAATGCCAGTAGATAAATAGGCACCACTTTGGTGGGAAGGTAATGGTGTTTCGGGCGCTACGGCGTATAGTCATGCCAGCCACATGACCACGGAAGCTTGTCTTAGGACAAACACTGGCTCTTACGCTTAGAAACAGAGATGAGCACCGCCCCCTACAGTCGGTCACGACTAGACCATTTGGTCGTGGGGAAACCTTTACCTTTTTTTATCTTTTTAATAGGCATCCCATTATCCATGATATCCATGGATAACTGAAACCGTGGATATCGAATCAATGGATACCAGGACTCACCTGTACTTTCTCTACCTCTTATAAATACGTCCCCAGTATCCAGGTAACTGCAGATAACTGAATCAGCGAATACTGATAGGGAATGATCCACAGATACTAGAGTAAGCTTATACCCCTTTTCTGAAGACCACAAATCAGCCTCCTCCTGTGCATATTAAGGCACATAATCTGAATCGCAGTTTATCACAAGCAAAGAGCTGGTGGGTGGAAGAACAACAGGGCACTTGCAGATTGGATAACTCTTGGTGTCTGGCGCAAGTGAGCCAAGTAACATGTGGGAGGAGTAACACTGAATAACTTCCACCTTCACTAGTTAGTCTGAGCTGGGGAGAAATTCTTTGCTGGCCCCAAATGATGACAGTAAGTCAATGCACTAGGCAAACTGCTCCAAGAAGTCCTGTGTTATTCTGCAAACAAAACTCTTGTTTTCAGAGAAAGTTTTATCTTGGGGGATGTACTTTCTTTAAACATTTGGGGAAGTGGCTTTTTATTGAATACAATACACATTTGAAACAACATAAACAGCTGGTGTGTTTCTTGCCAGGTCCACAGCTTTGCTTTGCTTTTTCTTTCTTTATTAGGAAGTTAAGTAACTTAAGAGGATTTATTTTTGATGTACGAGTACCACTTTTAAAAAATGTGCTGTATATTAAAACTATTTAAAGAATGACTTGTAAATGGACACGCATTCATGTGAGGCATTGAGAACTTGCAGGGGGCATTGGGAGTTCCCTTCTGAGGATTGGTATTATTTCACTGTGTGCCTCTGGAAGCTGAAGATATTTCTAATGTGTGAGCCTATGAGAGGGCAATGATTTGCAGTACTTCACCATAGCTAATCTCCAAATACACTTCTGGAGGGAAGGGAGTGCTATCCACCCCTGTACCATTTAAAGCCTGTTTGTACCATGTTTGACCATAAGGCAGTCCCCTCCTCCAATTAACTGGCTTCTGTTCTTGTGCAGGTATATTTTGGCTGGTCAATTCTCCTGGAGCAAGGAGAGTATATTTTGGTCTTACTTACATATGGGTGCAGTAAGAATGCATGGGAAAAAGAATACTTCATTTCTTAAAAGCCCCTCCTTCTGTTGTCCCCTCGCCCCCCATTCAGTGATGTCATTCAGGGGGAACGGACCAGAACGGGCGTTCCGGATCCTAACGGGCTCCGTGGCTGGTTCTGGGTTCCTGACAAGTGCCAATCAAAAGTGAGTTCCTGTTCCTAAATCATTTGAATGACGCCACTGCCCCCATTTGCTTGCAATGGGGCTGGTTTCTCCACATTTATCTTTAGAACAAACGTTCTGCCTCTCCACCTAATCATCTTGGTTGCAAACACTGCTCTGTTAATCTCCCAATCTGCGGAAGATTTGTTTGGAGATAAAGACTTTAAAATCTAAGGATAGTTAGAACTGAAGGAAGGGTGGGGGCTTTTATGACTCCATCCAGCTGTTCTCTCTCTCACTCCTGCAGCTGGTAAGAGGCAATGACTCTATTTGTATGTTCCCAGGCACTACTCCGCTCTGTTGGGTCCAAATAACACCATGAGAGAGGGGTGTTGAATAAGCAAGGCTCGCCTTGAGGGATCAGGCCAGGGGATTGTGGGAAGGGTAAGATGAGCCATATTTGAGCCCCACAGCCCAGGTGAGGTCTAAGCTTGTGTGTTTGGGGGGAAAAAAACTTAGCATTGGGAATACTTTAAGGGAGTAATAGAGCTGCCATATTTGACCAGTTGTCGTTCCTGGGAGATACATACACTATGCAAATGCAAGTTTCTATCCCCTAAGGCCGCAAAAATATACAATGCATAGGAGAAATTCCTAGTGAAATTTCAGAGGCTTGGTGGGAAGATGTGGTGTTCCAATGGTCTGTGCATTGAATTCCAGTGTTTTGCAAAGGTCCCCACAGATGCAAAACTGGAAAATACGTGCCAGTGTGTCTAACATTCAGAGTTCTGTGTACAAGTTGAAGAACGTGGCTTCTCTGATACATATTTTGGATTATTCTGGCATATGTGGCTCACCATGGGCGGACCTAGTTGAAATGGCGCCCAATGGAAGTGCACCCCCAGGGGGCACATGACATCGTGCCATGCCGCCCCAAGAACCGCGACCCCCCCCCCACAGGAGCCCAGGTCTACTCATCGGAAGCAGCCATGCTACATGGAGCGCAGGTCTACCCATTGGGACCAGCCGCAGGTAGACCAGTGCTCTGCAGGTCGGGAAAGCGTCTGGAGCCTGGACCTTCCCCCACCCATTCATAGCATCTTTAAAGTGCCAAGGCATTACATCTTTAAATGCCTGAAAGCCAGCCATATAACTTTCATGGATATATAATCTTCATAACTTTTAAGGTTACGGTGAGCTCAGCCTTAGTGTTTTTTTTTGTAGTTGGTTCTTTACCTTTGTTGAAATCCCTGTGTCTCTATTTTCAAAAATCTGAGTCAGTGTCTGAAAAAGCCACATGTGAGCAGAGACCATCATGCAATGCTTCTAATTTGCATGGGAGATTAGCATCTGCCCGCCTGCCCCAGTTATATAGGCAAATTGGAAGCATTGCATGATGGTCTCTGCTCACATGGCTCGTGGCCCCCCCCCCAGATCCACGACTGCGGCTCACCCTGATTTGATGGAGCCTTGTGCATTTCTTTTCTTTAAGGCATGTTTCTCACAAATGGTATTTGTGCAGTTTGGTGATTTTTCTGCTCAAGATCTGTGTGTGTTTGTGTGAAAGTGTTTGTGGGAAAGGGCCTCTTTGTACTGAGATTGCACGTTTACCCCTGACTTGAAAAACAATTCTGCCTTGTATTGCTTTCCCCTTCACCCAATAGTGGTTCAAGACTTGCTGAGCTATCAGTTGTCACTTGGGAGCCCGTTTGCAAGATATCTGTCCCACAAAGATACACAGTAGATGAAGAAGGGAGGAACCACATGGTGAATGTCTTGTGAATTCACCAGGAAAGCGGCACTTGTGCTTCTAGGACAGCTGGAACAACCTGTCTCCTCCCTCGGATTTTTCAGTCTGTCCTGGGAAGATCTTATTCTTTCACTTGACATTTTTTCCCCAGTTCTTACAATTGCACAATCATCCAAACTTTGCCAAGTTGTATTATACCATTTTATTCCTTGCTCTTCCAACACCTTATTTTTTGAGGGACGCCAGGAATATTAATAAGAACAATTTTTAGCTAATAAGAACAATTATGCATTAATTGATTTCCACGCCCTCAAAAGTGTGTGGTGGTCTTGGTGGGAAGATTATGTTGTGTGGGGACAGGGGACAATACTTTTGGGTCTGTTTTTACCATTATCTGTATTGATGCCTACCAGTTTGTTGAACAGCAGCAACAAATCACTGGGACTTGTACGACTGACCTTGTTAGCTGTCTTGAGCTTTTGCTCCTGCAAATGGAAAGGCAGGATACAAATGTTAATAATAATATAGCTAGTAGCAGGGAATTCCATAGGCTTAAAAGATACATATTTGAAAAAGCATTCATGATATTAATAATGAATAAAATAAAAGCATTAATAATAATATGTTGTTTTAATTGTCATATTGTGTTTTATAGTATTTTATTGTTGTAAGCCGCCTTGTGTGCCTATGGGGCAGAAAGGCGGGGTATAAATTAAATAATAATAAATAATAAATAAATAATAATATAAACAGCTGAGTCACATAAAACCTAGTGCTATAACAGTGAAAGAGATGGGCTGATAGCTAACACATTAGGTACAGTACTTTTCCTGTTGCTCAAATCCTGCAACCATGCCCCTTTGAAAACATATGTGCATTTAAAAATAGAATGTTTGCTCCTACTTCCCCCAACCCCCCAGGGCCCAAAGGCACGTGCTTTATTTATGCTTTAAATAAATACAAATGTAACCATAGGCTAGTTCTTTTGGAGCAGGACCCATATACCAGAGATTGAGTGGGTGCTTTGTAGACACAAAATCCCCAGGTACAGCTAAGCAAGACTGTGACTTGAGATTCCGAAGAGTTGCAGCCCTTTAGCTTAAATAGATCCTTATCACTGTGGATCAGGTCCAGCAAATCTTGAAATCTAGACTCGGTGCTCTTCTTGCAGCCCATCTCCTTGGCCGGAGAAGGGGTGTGGTCAGCAGGGAGTGTGTGTTGTATATCCCTCCAAAACCCCAAGAAGCTTCCGTGTTCTGCGCTCAGATTACAGCACCCTTTTTGGTGTTTTTGCACAGCCTAATTCTGATTGTTCGTTGCTGAAGGATCTGGAAAGCGTTCCTATTTTTACAGGTTGGGGGCATAGCATCTTTCTGGGCTTTGTTTTGTGCGTTGTAAACGCATATCACGCCTTTCTATTGTACATACAAATGCTCAAGGTGTCTTGCCCGAGACTACCCATTCGGTCTGTCGCAGAGCGCAGACAGGCAGAGTCCAGAGTATATATAATAATAGTTGCAAATGCACTTCTGAGTTGAAGCAATCTACGATTCGCCACCTCCCCCCCCCCCGCCAACCCAGAGCACAAATGGATGCTGGATCCGCCCCCATCGCAACCAGAACCTAAGCGCATATCTCCCCCCCCCCCCGCCCACACTCCAAAATGCCTGTGGAACTAACCGGGTTTGGGGGAATGGGAGGGTGTTTCAAGGTTGTCTCCCTCCTGCAGCGGATCGGTGCAGGGCTGGGGGAGAAAGCGCTGCCAGCGTTGCTGACGCCTCCCCACGTTGTGTTGCAGAGCGAGGAAAGGGAGGGGGAAATCCCCGTGGTTCTTACAGATGGCATTTCAGTGCAGTAAACTGAAATCGGTGCTGGAGGGTGGGCGCTTGTGCGGCGGCAGCGATGGGGCGGGGGGCGCAGGCGTGAGTGGGTGGGGAGAAAGCAAACACTTGCCCGAGCGCCAAGGGTTCCCGTAATTGAAAAGGGCACGGATTCGGAGCGGCACGCAGCCCGCCGCCTTTCCACGTGGCCCCCAGCGCTGGTATTTACGGACCTTTATCCTTCTGCTCTCCCTCTCTCGGCGTCTCTATTTATAACCGGGAAGCGGCTTATGTTGCCAGGTCGCTGCTGTTCTCCCCAGGCAGACTGCGCCGCCGCGGATCGGCCCTCCCGCCCGCCTTGCGCCTGCCAGACTCTCCCCCGCCCCGCTACGGATGGGAAATTGTTTTCCCCCGGAATCCAGCCAGAAAAATGATATTTCTCTCTCCTCCCCCCCCTCTTTTTCCTTTTGACAATGAGCTGGCGATGGAAATGTCAGCAGCTGTGATTTAAGAGGTGGCTGGGCGCCAGGACTCCTGGGTTCTTCTCTCCCCAGCTGTAGGAAGGGGGGAGTGGGCTTTTCGGGGGGGGGCAGTGAGAGGAGAATATGAGCCAGGTCTCCTGGATCTCCTTATTAGCTCTGCGGAAGGAGTGGAGCTTAATGGATATTGGAGTAAACTCATAGATTGCAGCGTATGGGCCTTCGTGCATCCCTTCCATCCAGGTCTTGATGGTGACTCAGGGAGCTCCTGTTTTTTTTTCCTAAAGCCTTTCAATAATCTCCACTATTTTTTGGGAATAACTTCCACGTCTTTTGTTCTTGAGAATGACCACAGACTCACACACGCTCCTTTATCTTTGTTACAGAGGTTCAAAGCAAGAGGTGAACTTTCTGCAACTCATTTTGTCACAGGAATGCATGTTTCCATGGTTTTTCCACTTTACAAATACAGAAACTGAGGCTGTTAGGACGACATATTCCACCTAGTAAATCTCAAGCACTGATTTGAACCTAGAACTGTAATTAAAAAAAAAAAGATCCCAGGCCTTTAGTAGTCTGCATTTTAGTGTTGAAGGGTACGGACTCTTCTAGGCCTGCAACCATAACAGTGCAATTGTTTTTATATGCATGTGTGCAAGTGTAAACTTGCAGAATTAGCCATAATCTAAGCAACTACAGATTCTTATCCAGGACTGCATATAACCAGACATCTTGCCTTGTGAAATGTGCAAACTCAAAGCAGGTCCTCACAATGTTATAAATACTCATAGAAAACTGGAATGGGTAGATATGCATTACAGTCAGAACCCAGAGACAAGAGGCTGTGTAGCTGTTCAGGAATTGAGGGAGCATACAGAAAAGCAGAGAGGCAAAAGCAAAAATCACTTTTACATGATGGGGTGTGTGGCAGTTTTAAGAGATCTGTGGACACAAGGGACCAACTCCTTCCCATCCAGAAACGATCTTATTTGAATCTTCCACCCCAACTATTTTTGAGAAGGCATGGGTTTGTCTTTATCAGCCAAGAGTGCTGAAATTGTGCTGATATCAAAATGCAAATGAAACAATGTGCATAATTTTTAACCTTTACCTGTACTTGTGTTGGTAAATAAAGTTAGGGACAACTGTCCATTTGTCCATGGTGAATTTTCAGTGTGGGTAATTATTTCCATGTGGGAAATCAGGTCTGTGTGTATGGCGTTTTCATGTGATGAATGCGCAGGGAACTATGTGTGGCGTCTTAGTATGTGCATATATTGTATGCAGTACAATATACTGAACTGTATACGAGCTTTTCAATGCAGATATGTGAAACGGCGTACTGAGAGATTGGTGCTGTATATGGAAGAAGACAGATCTTGGTCCATGTTGAAGATCTGTGTGAAAGAAGCAGTCATGCCCCCTGGTCGCTTTTTAGCTGTTTTGTATTAAGCAGAAACAGCTTTAGTTTTTCAGGCTTTTTCTCTACAAGGACTAGAAACTTGAACACCTGCATTAAAAAGAAAAAAAATGCATGAAAGCAAATGTTCAACTGCCTTGTGAAGGCTGCTACTGCCAGGATCCTTCCTGGCCAGAAATAGCTTTGCATCAGGCTGGAACTGAATTGCTCTGAACCAATCTGTCAGTTTAGGGAAGGTGTGGAAAGGCTCTGGTCTTTGTGTGTTTTGTGGGGGGGGGGGAAGAGAGTTGCATTAATCTTGCTGCATCTCTATATTTCCTACAGCCCTTGGCGACTGTTGGAACGGTTTCTCTGGACGTGTTCTTGAAGTAAATGAGAACTGAGTGAATAAAGTGACCACATTAACAAGACGTAGGCAGCGCAGCCATCCCCAGAGAGGGAAGGAGTAATTACCTGTCCATCCTGCCATTGTTGTACCTCCCCCTCTCCACCACCACCTCCATCCCATTCTCTTGCTTGTACTATTTCCCCCCCCCCCAAAAAAAACTGGTCACTGCGTACCCAGTTGGGCAGCGAACTGTAATCACATTTACGGTGACAAATGTGGTTATTAAAGAAAATGGGTTAATCCGCCTCCCCCCCGGCTGGAGGTGGCTTAGTGGGGATGGAGAAGGGGAGGGGCTCCCTCCCAATATCAAAGGGGCAGGCAGAGTGGATGAGGAGGGGAATCAGTGACTTGGGCAGCTTCATTAACCCCTGTGGTATGGGAGGGCAAGCCAGGCAAACAAAGGGGAGAATGGGTTTGTTAGTGCTTTTGGGAGGCTCTGTTGACATCTGAAATGTGGGTCTACTGACTTTCTTCTTCATGGCCTTGGCTGGGTGTCTTTGCTCTCCTGTCTGATTATGGCAGGAATTCTCACCACTCTCTTTCACATGTATTTAACACAAATAAACACCATCCCCTCACCTAAATGAGTTTTGTACAAATATGAGGGAGGATCACCCTTAGTTCTTCTTCCTCCCTGTTTCCCCTCCCAGCTCACTGTTAACAATGTGGGATTGCCTGCCAGCTCTGATGTTACAAGAGTTGGCTTTGAGTTCTGTTCGGGGCATGCACGTCTCCAGCCTGCATGTTTTTGGGGAAGGAAATGTATGAGTCGGCAAGGGACCTCCTGGTCAGCCGGGCTTGGTCTTGGATGCTCGTTGGACACTGCTGCCAAGGAGAGCTTGTGCTTCCCTCATCTGTGACTGTGGTCTCAACCTGCCCTGCTGCAGGCTTCGGGGGTGGGTGGGAGGAGAAGTCCTGTTGAGAGCCCGTCATTTGACTTGGCTTGTCATTGCAAATTGGTTGGACAATTCTGCACAGCTATCCTCCGTCCAGTCAAGACTGTATGTCCTGCCTTGTGCAGTTGTGCTTCACGCATCTGGAATTGGGTATTGGGCGCAAGATGCAATGCCTTTGACAGCATGTTTCTCGCCCTTTATTGCTGTGAAGGCAGACCTGAAAGTATGCAAGCAATGCCTCATTTCTTGGCGCGCGCTCTCTCTCTCTCTCTCTCTCTCTCTCTCTCTCTCGCTCTCTCTCTCTCGCTCTCTCTCTCTCTCTCTCTCTGTGTGTGTGTGTGTGTGTGTGTGTGTGTGTGTGTGTGTAAGTAAATAGCCGGACTAAATAGGACGTCCAGTGTTCCAGCAGTGGAGGCTTAGTTCTTCATCTTCTCTCCCCCTCCCCTTGGTCACGTGAAGCAGAATATAATGCAAGTATGCATACAACCTTTGTTTGCCAAACGTATTCTAGTCACCAGCTTCATCCTTGCCTGGACTCTACTCGGTTGCTATTTATCTATATACGGATTTACATTCCACCCTTTGCCCTTCATGGGCACCCCAAGGCGACTCACAACAATTAAAAAAAAGTGTAATGCAAAACAATACATAATGAAACAAAATTAGTACAACAAGAAAAAGTTGCTTAACAAAAAATGGAAACCACCAGTGACAGCAGGGTGACAATCAGCTCAGCTGACTATCTGGGTCAACCACCACTGCTACTTTGCTATTAAAATGTATTTCATCCAGGTTTGTAAAAAACTTGCTTGGTCACCTGTGATGAGAAAATATCACGTCTAGGTGAGCAGTCATGGAACGTTTCAAGAGATTGGTTCTTTTAAGTCACAGATAAAAACAGATGTGCGCTGCACGCAGGTGAGCCAGGAAATACTACATTTCTGTGTACTAGTAACTTCTGCAGCATGAGTTTCAGGGATGCAACGATATTTTAATTGCGGGCCATATTGTTTGCACTTGTAACAACCCTGTGAGGTAGCTTCCTTTTCTAATGTCCATTTTCCCTGTGGGGAATGGAGACTGATAGCAAGTGCCTTTTGCTCAAGGGCAGGTAGTGCTTTAACCCCACGTCCAAGTAAATGTCCTTTTGGCAGCGGTGGCCAGCTGGCAGCCTCCCAGCTAAGACGATCCTATTTGGCCCCTTGCAGCACTTGGAAGAAAGCTTGTCTGCAGTTTCATCTGTAAGGAAAAGAAAAATGCTTTTGGTATCTCCGAAATAGAGATGGTGAACATTAATATTATGTCTTGCTTTTGGAATGTGTAGGTGCCACAAACATAAATGTGCATATTTGTATAAAATGCTGTGTTCTCCTCAACTTGGAAGTCTTTGCTCTTGGATAGGACACGTTTTCATTATTACTTGAGAGACTTTTTGTGGCCAAATAAGTTTGCGGTCCCCACTGCCCAGACTGCCAAAGAACAGAATAGCCTCTGAGAACGTGCAAGTTGGCCAGTTTTGCTTTCATCTGCAGCACTGCATTGATGAATAGGTCTGTTTTAAATCTCTCCCTCCCTCTCATCTCACTTGTGGGTTACCTGCACCTGAGCTTCTGGTGAGTGACATATAAAAGTGCTCTTGGTCACATCTAAGCTGCAAGTGCAAATTGGTGTCAATTGCACAGCATCACTCTGAGTGACCTGTGGGTACTTCTGGTCTGTGATGAGGGTGGGGATGGTCTGGGGTCCGTAACACAGAGCTGTAAGTATCCATGCATTACTACAGTTCCCATGGTTCCCTCTGGGAAAGTCAGGATACAATGATGTAAAACTTGTTCAAGCTTGAAGTGTACACAGGAAGTCTCCAACTCTAGACTTATAACCCTAGATTTGTGCTTTATTGAAGCCGCACAATACGGTATGTGGTATGTCCTGGTTGATGGTTTTTTTTACAGGTGGGGAGCCCATTGGGTATCCCATTGGGTGGGATAAATGGAACTGGCACCCACAATGAAGACTCCTCTCTTTCTTTCCTCTTCTTCCCTCTTTCCCCGCCCCCCCCCAATTCCTCATGTGTTTTTACACTGCTTGGCTGGTCTTTAAAAATAAGCTCTATTATAATCTTCCCCCCCTCGCCCCACTTCCAAATGCCCGTAGCCTTTTTCCAAAGGCGTGGGAGGATGGGTGGGGCTCTGCCACCTGTCACTTGGGCAGGATGGCGTGTCTGGGCCTCCGATGGGGTAACCGGAGTGGCACATTCTTGGCGGTAATTTTAGCTGCTTGCGCTGAGCTGCTTCAACAGGTGGAATTTCATTTTGCTGTTGAAAGGCCTGTTGTTGGGAGGGGGGAGGGAGAGAGAGTGTGCGTATGTATACATGGTGGCGGGGAGGTGGAAATATAATATAATATGCTGGATATTGTTCTTCAGACTTGGGGAGGGGTCACCTCCCCTCTTCCTGAACGTTGGCATCCAGCTCTCCACCCCCCCTCCTGGTTCTCTCCTGAGTTTCCTTAGAATGTTGTGACTCATGCTGGCAGGGTGGGGAAGGGGTTGGAGGGAGGGCTCTTTTCAAGTGTCTTGCTGAGTAAGCTCTGAGTAAGTATAAGAGACATAACCAAAGCAGTCAAGGGAATGTGTATTGGGTTGGTTATGTTTAGGTAAACTAATCCATTAAGGTGTTTTCGTAAGAGTGATCAAGTGGCTCTCAATTAATTGGGCAGAACACTTTTACAAGAATGTTAATCGTTTTTAATGTAATTATAAAAACTGCATGTGGCAGACAACACACTCCCGTTCTCCCCCCCCCCCCCCCAACTTCGTAGAAGGCAATGCCTCTCCTAATATGGCCCTGCTGTGATGTGTGGGGCATTGTCTAAAAGGACAATTGTATTTTCAAAATTGTATTGCCTTGACATGAATTCCGTATGTAGGTTGTGACAGTGATCCTGAGCATACTTATCTGGGAATAAGCCAAATTGAATACAGTAGGATTGATTGCAGCCTAAGCATGCACAAAACTGCACTGTAAAACTCAGTTCTTCAGTGCAATCCTTACCAGGTTTACTTGGAAGGAAATCCCAGCTACGTTCAATGAGTCTTTTCAGGAAAGCATGCCTCTGATTGCTGCAAAGTTTTCCTTTAATTTAATGCAAAAAGAATCTCGACAGGTTGTCTTAAGCAAGCTTTTGTGTTCTCCAGGATGCTTCATCAGGCTGGATGTTAATCAAAGCAAAAACAGCTTTGTTAATGTTTACTGTTGTTGTATCAAACGTTTTAATGACCTTTCCTAATACATTAATGAATAATAATGCCTAGCCATGAAAACGAACGGCTTTTCCTGTCCCCATCTCCAGTGATGAAACATGTTTTGAAAACCCTAGGATCCGGTCACACAGTGTTTTAATTTGCAATTGGATCTAGCAGAGATTTTATGTACATTTGGCGATTTACCAAATGTAAATATTTATTTCTTTTGTTCCCCAAGGTAGTAGTTTACATTACAACATAAAGCAATTAAAAAATTTATATTATAAAAACCTAACATTATAAAATAACAGAAAAAGCAACAAAAAGCTGAATTATTCATCCAATGCACAGGAAAAATAGGTAGTTTTAACTTGAAGCCTAAAGATTTGTTTGAAGAAGCGAGAGTTTGAGGATGACGAGGCAGTGCTATCCTCTCTTCCTGCCTTTACTGATTCTCTGTCTTGTGCTTCTACCAATCTCGCATGGTTTTCCAGTTGCTGTGAGTGACCCCCATCGTATTCCTCCTGGGGCTTCCTCCTTGCTAGCCCCAGTGGAGTATGGAGGTGAAAAGCAGCAATGGGATTGTTATTCCTATAATGCGATCATTGTACAGGATATGATACAAGTTAAATGGCAGGCTTAGGGAGAAGACAGATTCTTTTTTTTTTTCTGAATAGCTTGCAATAGAAATGTGGGCAGTCAGTGAAAATTTTGCGAACTAGGTTCTTACGCCTGGAGATGCTGGTTTTAAATGCACCACTAATCAGAGCTGGCTGGTTAGACAACTTCTGTGTTCCCATCTGTAAAATTTGAATAATGGATGTATTTAAAATGGATGCTTATAGTTAAAAATGTCGCTACAGTGTACAAGAATTCCATCTTCTTACCTGAGGGTTCATTTAGCCAGTTTGCAAGATTCTGTATGCTTTAGGATTTGTGTGCCGTATTAATACATTGGGTGTCTCAGCCTAGAAGAGGTGAGAAGTAATGCCTCTTGAGACTTACCTCTTCAAGCTCCAAATTGAAGCCACAAGAGCCTTGTCCAATATACCGAGTTTGGCAATGTTAATTGAGAGGAGGAGACTGACACTCACCTGAAATGTTTGCTAGAAGGTGGCACACATGAAGGGGGATGATTTTGTGATGCACAGACAAGCTCCCTAGGGCAGTAGGATGGTGTTTAGCGCTGCTTTCTCTTTCCCTGGCATAATTGGCTTTAAAGGTCCAGGAAGATAGATGCACCTCAGGCAGTAGGGGAACCTTTAATTGCGCTATGTGACATTTTTGAGGGCAGGGGAAGCAAGTGTAATTTTATGCTCTGAATGCTGACAGATAAGGGATGGGTTGGTAGGTTGGTTATGCCACTTGTGTGTCCCAAGGGTGCTTGGCTGACTCTTATGCCTCTTATTGCTTTGGAGTCAGGGGTGTTGAAGGCAAGCAGGCTTGAGAGTTGCACAGAATCCCTTGCCAAGGAAAAAGGAGTGCTATAATGATTTGGAAGGAGACTGAACAAAGTCTTCTCAAATTATTTTGGTTTTGGGTATTGGTTCTAGCAGGTGTCTTGATGTGTCGTCGTCCCCCCCATCTCAAAATGAGAATTTCTCTCATTGTCTCTTCTCTCCCCATACCAAATACACAGTACCCTTCAGTTACTTTTCACCCAAGCAAAAGCATTTCTGTCAAGGAGCTACCCGGTATACCTGCTGAATTGAACTGCTTGGACCTCCCTTCGCCACCCTGAAGATGGGGCAAACTGAACGTGGTTAGCATGTTCCTCAGTTGACTTCGTCCTGTGTGCGGGTGCCATCTTTCTCCGGCCTCCGGAGGCAACCTGCAAAGCTGCCGTAGTTCCTCTTCTCATCGGCACCCTGCTGTGTGCCACCACTGAGAGAGCTGTGTGCAAAGACCTCACAGAATAGTGGTGATGGGGAAGGGGGGTGCCTGAATCCGGAGTGATTCATGCCATGTTCACTCTTCCCTTCCCCCACCTCCTTTTCAGGAGCATGACTATGACTCAAAGGTTGTCGTTTGAAATGCTCCAGGGCCATGGCAGGGCATCTACAATTGAGTAACCTCATTTTCCCAATCCCCTGGTTCGGTTGTTGGGGCATTTTATAACCTTTACTGCAAGGCCGGAATTGGGGCTCTCTGAATATCCACCATAGCCCCATTTTTGGGAGGATGTGGGCTGGTGTATTTTTTTCCCCCATTCACATGGATCTGGGGCTCTTTCTCTTCTTCTGCCCCCACCCTTCCCTGCTGCTGAAGGCTGTCGCGTGTGAGCCCAGCACTTAGAACAAGGAGGAAAACCGCAAAGCTGTGACCACACATCAGATTGTCATCACACTTCCTGTCTTGTCCCCAGTTCACACTCGTTGGGGAAGTGCGGGGGGGGGGGAGTGAGAGGATGGCACTGTCATAGCAACAAGTTCATAGTCATTGTTGCCCTGCTAGGGCTGCCTACCTAGCAGCTATCTGAGAGTGACTAATGTTCACTTTGCCTCTTCAGTCCTGGTTCTCCAGGTTCAATGCTAGTAGTGTTGTCAGAATTCATTTCTGGTGGGGAACATAGTCGTGGGAGTGTTCCTGAGAACATACAGAGTGCCTGTCCACAGCAGTTTTAAGGAAATGCAAAAGGTGTGTTTGGAAACTAGTCTTCAGGTTTTCAAGGTGAGAAACTAATCAGTTTTTTTTCTTTATCAGTTAATGGGGAAGAGTGAATTTTTGTTCTTAAAGCTTCTGTCTTTCAATCTGACATTAGCTAATTGGAATGGGGCAATGAAGGGCAGTGAAGCCGGTTGCTAAAAGAAAAGATGTCTGGCCTTGCAGTTTCATCCCCTGTGACTCGGAAGGCTGCCTTTTAATCCCAGTTGAGCAGGGGGCTGGCTGTGATTACGCAGCTGTGAGGAAAATGAACGCTATGCAACATCGGATGTGCTGTCATGTTGCTGGGCACAGCACCCTGGCATTGACTGAAGGCTCTGGTGCTTCTCCGCACTGAGATGTGGCCCCAATACCAAGAGCAAACCAGCGATTTCGGATTGGGACTGAGCGGCGTTGGTTGGGTCAGGTCCCTGTTCCGTGTCTGCAGCCTCAACCCCACCTGCACTGGCTAACCTGGCCCCCACTCTTGCAGCTCAGCTCATTATTGAGAGGGCCAGAGGAGAAGAGGTGTCTGTTGAACCACAGGCAGCGATGTCGGCCTTGCAAACAATCCAGGTTTGGCTTGTGAGGAGAAGTGAAACTGGACAACACTGGGAATCGAAATTGGCGACGGGGAAGTTGTGGGGTGGGCACACTCTGGTTGCAGGCCTGACAGGAAGTCCTTGGTTGGCACTGTGCCTAGGGTGGGTAAGGGTGGCAGCCACTTTGCCTGGCAGCTTTTTCAGATATCCAGAGGCCTAAGGTGCAGCCTGAGCCACAATCTGTGTCCCTGTAGCTCCCTGGACAGTGAATGTCATCACACTGCCTCCTCGCTTCATGGGTTCCGTAATGCCTATGCTCTCTCACGCTGGTGTGTACACACACGAACCCAGGGTTCTCTCCTCCTTGCCTGTGATTCACTCAACTTCTTCCTGTGTCCCTTGGGATCATTGCTGTTCAGCAAACGTGTGGGCATATGATTGTGAATGGGTGGGCCAGGCAGCCAGAATAGCTGTACTCAGTTTGCTTGCTGCCAATGCTCTTGAATGAAACGGTTTGGGGTTTGCATTGAGGGAGGGAGACTCTGCCCTTGAATAATCGGCATCCCTTCCTCCAGCACTATTAACTAACCAACCAGAAACCATCATGACACCCAGCCTGCCCCAGTATTCCTATTCTGCCATTTAAATTTCTGTCTTGCACAGTTGCTGGCTACCTGCATCTTCTCATCGCTCATTCCATGTTTGGGAGGGGACTTGTGTTTTGTGGCTGTTTGGTATGTTGCAAGCCCCAAAATCGTGTTGCCTAGGGTTGTGTCTCACCCAGCCCTGTCCCATACAAAATCTCTTGATCGTGATTAGAAGGTGCTTGCACCACCTAGATTGGAGAGGACAGGTGGGGCTGCCAAGGTGTTCACAGCATGGAGGGCTGCCAAGTCCAGGGGGTGTGGATCCCTGTGAAGGGAACGCCGCACGTTCTATAGGTTGGTTGTGCTGGACTGTTGGCCTCTCTGTAGCTCGCAGGTGACAGCTCTTCAAGAATCAAGAGGTAAAATAACCTTGTCTCCTTCTTGGAGATTAAGAACATAAGAAGAGCCCTGCTGGATCAGGCCAAAGGCCCATCTAGTCCAGCCTCCTGTATCTCACAGCGGCCCACCAGGTGCCCCAGGGAGGCATGAGACAACAAGATGCTTGCATCCTGTTGCCACTCCCTTGCACCCAGTACCAGTAGCCCACCACCTTTGTAAGGAGGTTGCACAACCCATCATTGCCTATAGCCCACGATGGACCTTTCCTCCAGAAATCCGTCCAATCCCCTCTTAAAGGCATCAAGACCAGATGCCATCACCACCTCCTGTGGCAAAGAGTTCCACAGATTAACTACCCGCTGAGTAAAAAAGTACTTCCTTTTATCTGTTTTAACTCTCTCAACCCTCAGTTTTAGCGGATGCCCCCTGGTTCTGGTGTTTTGAGATTGTTCTGGTGTTTTGAGATTGTTCTTAACGAACTGACAGTGGCAGTTTTGCCCAGTGCATTAGACCCACAAGGCAGCTTTGAATCACCAGGGGCATGTTTTTTTGGGAGAGGTCTCCCTTGTAGCGTTGCTAAGATAAAGAACCTTCCTAGGTTCAAGATACAATTGGATGCCTTTATGAGGGATAACCTGATCTGGCTGACTGTTCCTGGCCTGGAGAATTTCCAGGCCCCACTTGAAATTGCTAGACGCATCAAACTTCTAAGTGTGTTTTGAATCTTTTGTGTGGAAAAAACTTAGTCCTTGGAATATGATGGTTTCCCCTCCCCTCCCTTGTTATAGTACAGTTCTTGGCAGTGTGCAGTTGCAGGGAAGGGTTGGGTGTGTTCTAAGTCACACACTCGGTGACTAGTGCCCTTGTCCCAGAATCCCCTGCAGTGCCACAGGGTTCTGTGGTAGACATGGAGTAGAGAGGTTTTTCAGCAGATGTCAACCTGGAAAGGGCTCCCTCATGGTAGACTGCTTGAAAGTCGCTGATTTAAACCACTCTTAACATTTCTGGAGTAAAGCTGAGATGAGAGCGAGAGGAGGGCTGTCTTTTGCAAGAGTGGGCAGCAAGTTGTCTGGGCTTTGATTCCTCTTGCCATGGGGACAAAAAACACTTAATTTGTGCTTATCTCTTCCCACTGTCCTCTTTGGACACATACAAATCCCACTAGTGAATTTCTGCATCCTTCATGTTTGGCTGCAGCCTCGCTCGCATTTCTAGTCTCTCATCTATTACCAAGAAGGCAAAATGCTTCCCAGGATAGGGCCATGCACTGGACAGTTGTGCTGTTGCTGTTCGATGTTATGTAATTAGGCTTCACTTTTCCTAGACGAGCTCTAGGTGCCTGTATTCTGATCCTGCTGTTAGCTGTTGCATGGGGAGCACAGCCCAGTTGCTTATCCCAAAAAGAAGATCAATCTCAATCTCTAGTATTTATATACCGCTTTTCAACACAAAGTTCACAAAGCGGTTTACAGGCAAATAGTAACATTAAAGTTAAATGGCTCCCTGTCCCAAAAGGGCTCACAATCTAAAAGAATGGAGAACACCACCAGCAACAGCCACGAGAAAGACACTGTGCTGGGGTGAAGAGGGACAATTGCTCTCCCCCTGCTAAATATAAGAGGACACCACTTGGAAAAAGTGCCTCTTGCCCAGTTAGATGAGGAAGAGAATGATGACAAACAGTGTTGTGAAATTTCTCGTCCTGCAGGTGCTCAGGGCCTGTAACCGACATGCATCGGTTCTAGTTGGTCAGCGCCAAACTTTCAATTTATCCTAAATTGTAGCCCAAACCTGGGAAAAGCCCCAGTGCTCCAGTCGGTCTCTCGGATCCACATCTGCTGTTGAGCGGGTGCAGAACTAAAGGAGGCCCTTGTCGGGCTCCGCGGCCTGGGGAGGAGGGTTAAGATTCGGCTGCAGACTCGGCCACCATCCCTCCCCCTGCTGGGCCCGATCCTCCACTTGGGCTGCCCCCCCTGGCCAGTTCTGCCTCCTCACCCCCCAAAAAAGGCCTCACTATGGACCAGCAGCAGTACTTGCCCCCAGTAGCTCTAGCGGTGGGTGGTCCTAGTGCTGAGGCCCAGTGTTGACTAGTACTGGCCTCTTCGCAAGCGCGGTATGCTGGGATTGCTGGTGGGAAAGTGCCTTAAAGCACATTTCACAACACCTGGGCTGGTGTACCGCTGGTGCAGAAGGCCATAGGATTGGGCCCCTAGATTGTAAAACTGGGGTGTGGAAAACAATATTGTGTAGGCCTGACAACTTATCTACTCTTAATCAGTGTTGAGTTTGGATGCGATAACAAGTATTGTTTCCTGAGGATCCCAGGAGTAAATTATTTCCCCTCTTCAAAGGCATCTGTTAACTAACCCCACCCCGCACACTCATCAATGACAAAAGGTGACTTGGGGACATGCTATAGCACTTGGGTGAGTCAGCTCCTCTGTTCTGCTGGGTACTGCTGCCTGTCAAGCCTTCAGTGACATTTAAATGTGGTAGGAGTGTTTCTACAGATCCAAAGGCCCCTAAAGTATGCATATTTAACACCCCACACTAAAGCCATACTGGGATGAGGACCAACTCAAGACACCTTCAGCCTTCCTGCCAGGAGGAAACTAGGTGGGTAGGGAGGGGAGTCATCTTGAAATGTTAGGTACAGCATTGGAGCTTGGTGAGTATGTAATTCCCCACCATATTTCCCTCTTTAAAGAAAGGCAAGTTGCTAGTTCTGATTACAGAGGAACCTGTGGGTAGTTTTCTGTTGAAATGCTTCGAATCTGGAGGAAGTGGGTCGCACATAGTCCTCAGATAGCTGCAGAAAACTTGCAAATAACATCCACAAAACTTTTACTATCCTCCCACCCCTGCGTATCAACATGAGTCATTTATGGCTTGCGACTAGCCAGGAAACCTCCCTTCCCTCTGTCATCCAGTACACAGAACTTCTCTTTCTGTTCTGCTGAAGGCATTTCTTACCACAAGTGAATAGGTAACTATTTACCAACCTGAAGGGCAGAGTGCTGCTGTTTCAGGCCCTCCTGGTCTCCCTTCTTGCAACCCTCACCTCTTTCCTTTTATTGTTCAAGAGGCAATTACTCTCTGTGCGCATCCTACTCTGTCCACAAGATTTTGCAAGGGGTGTAAAAAGCAAACGCGTACGGTGCTGTCAATATGCTGTAAACAGAGCAAGCCACTGTAGCGGGATTTGCTACGTTCCTATAATTTATTCCAGTTGTAAAATCTGCAACTTCTTGATTGACGTGCATTAAAAGTGGAACTTGCAGGTGCAGAAATCCAGGTGCCCAATTGTCACTGGTATCTTAAAAGGTTAGGCCAAGTGACTGGCACCTGGTTTGTGGGCAGAGTTTCTCTTGGAAATGAGTTTCTCTTCCTGTTCGGCTCCTAGAAAATCTCATGGGCTCCTCCTACCCCTCTGCCCTAGCTGTGCATAGGGGCACTTGTACCTACACTGGAGCATGCATACTACTTGCAAACTTGGAATTGCCTCATTGCTCCTCGTTCTGATACGTATGTGTGCAGTTATGGTAAGGCTTTGCTAGAGAGGAGGAGATATGTATGGTGTTCTTCCCCCACCCTTGGCCTTAGGAAATCCGCAGTCTGGCTTAAGGACCGAAGACTATGATGTGGACCTCCCTTATTTCAACTGCTTTCTGAACTTTGTTCACAAAGTGGTATGTGAACATTCTTAATCACAGTGATCCTTGCCAGGAGAGATTTTGCCTCCTAGTGGCAGAGTGCAGCCCCCTACACTCTGCAGTGGGGAAGTGGTGAGTGGGTGTGATCTTAGGCTTCTTCCATGTGAGCTCCCTCATAATGTCCCTTAAGGATATTGGAGTACCTGATAGTGCAGCAGTGCAAGATAATAGGTGCCTGGGAGCAGGGCTTCTTCAGTGCTGTCCTTGCTTTGTAGAACTTGCTTCTTCCCTAGAGAGGCAGCGCCTAAATGGAATGTAGAAAGTTGGCCAAGACCTTCCTTTTTAGAATGGCTGTCGGGGAGTTACTGTGACTGTCTCGTGTCCTTTTTATTGAATCGATTTTCAGTTTTGTGGTGGTTCCAGCCGTAATTATTTAGTGATTGTTTCTTGATGTGAGCTACCCTGAGGGTCCATTAGGTCACTGGGTGGGATTGTTAATTTAATGAATGATAGAATTGCAGACACTTGTTGCCTCGGCCTGAATTGGTTAAACTACATGATAGCTCCGACCAACAGCAAGGGCAGCTGGAAGTAGGACCGCACTTCTGTAGCCAGAGGGAAAGGCAAGAAAATGGTGGAGGTGCGGATGCCAAGCCGGTCAGACACTGCTGTGTGCTCACACACTTTAGGCTGGCTCTCCAGGCCACTAGAGGTGCTCATGAAGGGTTTTTATGGTGGCCACCAATATGTGGTGTGTGTGGCTCCGCGCGTCCAGCCTTGTGCCAATTCGAGCCGCTCTAACTCAGTGGAATGACCCAGAAACAGCAGTACAGGAGTGAGTGTGTATCTGTGTTTCTCAGCTTTGTAAGGAAATGCCAAAGCATCTCAGGAAAATTAATTATTGAGGGAAGGAAGGGAAATCTGCCCCTCTTCAGGTTCTCCTTTGAGTGGCAGCTTCTATGGCTCTGAGCCCCTCCAAAGTGTCTTTGCAGCTATTTGGCCTCGGTGAGTCTCTCTCCTGTTGTCCAGATTGGCCTGGAATCTGCTGCTCTGTGCCAGGCATAAGATGTGCTCCAGCCAAATCCCATGCTTGGCCAAGAGGAGGAAAAGTCTGTCTTGCAGCAACTCTCTGGTCTCGGGCCAGAATGCAAACCTTGCACGTCCTGGGAAAGGAAAGAGTTATTCTTATGGAACAGTCTTTACCAATCCAGCTTTTATTTGTGTCCCCATTTAACTGGAAGTCCGGCCTCTTCCATCTTTTGGCAAGCTTTTCTATATGTTTGGGAGGCTGGTGGTAGGCTTCTCGGGAGGAGGGCAGTCTGTATACTCTCAGAGGCATTCCAGTGTTGTCCTGAATGCCCTGGGGTTAGCATAGCAAACAGTTCCTGATTCAGTTTCAAGCCTTGCTATTACTTCCCCTATTCCACTTCCATCTTGTTTAAGTGTTGTTAATCCAGATTGGAAGGGAGGCTGAAGCTCTCTAGGCACGTGTAGTACTGGTGGCACTGACAGGAGGAGTCAGGAAGAAGAGGAGGTACAATATGGTGAAAGTGCGAGTTTCCTGTAAAGATGACAGGAGTGGATGGGTTCGCACTGAATCTCCCAAAAGAGTTGACGGGGGCTGGGGGGTGGGTCAGGTAGTGTGAAATGGAGGACAGTGGAGGCTTAGACCGTGGATTGGGCCAGCAGAGTGGGAGACAACAGGCCTGGCTCATGGACACAACCTGTTCATCCTGCATAGCCCGTTGCAGTGGTTCCTGATCAGAACTTCCCAAACGCCCTGGACTCTGTTAACTAGTGGGGAGAGGCCATTATGGCTGTTCCACTTCAGGCACCAAAAATATCAGGGCCAGCCCCCTCCCCATGGAGTGTATATGTGGGGGTGGGCTGTGGCTAGCTGTGACAGCCCCCCCTTCCTTCTATTCAAAGGAATTGGTTTGCTCCATCTGCTTCCTTGGGGAGAGGGAAAGTGGGAAGGCTTTTTATTTTTTTCCCCTCTTCATTAATCAGCATTTCTCCTTAGTGGTCTGTGCTCCATTCCCCCTCCCCAAGTGATTTATGGTTAGGCGGGGGCAGCAGGTAGCCAAACCTCCCGACCTCTGACTCATTTGTCTGGAGGGGCTGGGCTGCTTGTCACCTCCTGTCAAGGGAGAGGGATAAATGGTCTCCTGTGGTAATTACCCGCCAGGGGAGGGGGGAGGTTTGGGGTTGGAGGTGGTGGTAGCTGGCCTGACTGGCAACAAAGACCAAGAAGGAGTTTTACCCATTGGATTGGAGTTTTACCCCTGGGCTTATCCCACAGCTTTAGGAGAGGAGGGGTGTGTGTGTGCGTGTGCAGATTCCTCTGAAATTGGGACTTCCGTTCCAGTTGGCCTCCTGTGGCTTTAAACACCCCTCTAGTAGGAAAGTTACCCACATGGGTAGAATTGAGGAGGATGGTAGATCAGGGGCGAAAGCTTTCCTTTACCACTCCCCCGGTGTAGGGTTTGATCACTTTACATGAGTTGCCCATTAACACAATGGTAACTCAAATTGTTAATAGCTGAAGCATGATCATTCCCCCCTCCGCTATTCTGACTCATGTGAATACTCTCATCCTTCCCTGACCTCTCCTACCAACCTTGCCTTGCCCTGCCTATATGCAGATTTGTCAGCTTTCTGCATCACTTCCATATTTGCTACAGTACCTAGCAAGCTATGGCTGCTAAGTATTCATTGAGTAGCGTGGATGTAATGAAAGTCCTCTTAGGTCAGACCAGAAGCCTGTCCATTTTAGCGTTCTCTTTCCAGTCGTTGCCCTCCAGATACTTCTGCTAAAGTCCTCCTTCGTCTTTTTTTAATTAGTATCTCGTGTTCGAAGGTATATTGCATCTAAACATGGGGGCTTAATTTACTCCCCATCACTTTGTCTGACTGTTTTATAAACCCCAGGAGATACAAGGAGGCAGTCCTTATTCTGGATCAGTCAATCTGGCCAAAAAGTCCTGGGTAGCAGAAATAGGACCAAGCCAATCTGTGGGGTTTAAAAACACACACGTATTGACAAAATGGCAGCAGAAATTCGACTAGTCCCCACTTCATCAGAATCGAGACCTTTAAATTTATTCCAGTGACCTGACATACCCGTTTTGCTATCCCAAATTGTCCTAAAATCTACGTAATGGGAGAGAGAGAAAATGGCTTTTACTGTTTTGAATGTCTCACCTTAATGCTTCCAAACGTATTTCATTTCATGTTGCGGTGTATAAAAATGATTCAGTGAAAAAAGCAGGTAAACCATGCTGCAGGAAGTGGGCTCCAGATCCTTTAGGGTAGCCATTTTCAACCACTGTGCAGCGCATTGGTGTGCCGAGAGTGGTGCCGTGGGAATTTGGGGGAAGGTCATTTATTAGTAGGGCCAATGGAGGATGTGAGCCTCCCGTCAGCAGAATGCTGTACCTTATCAAATTGTCAAAAAAACTGATGGTGTGCCTTGACAATTTTAGTGCCTTAAAACACCTGCTTTAGGGATACTGTCCAACACTAAATAATATCTAAATAAGCAGGTGACAAAATGGAGAACTTCTTGACATTTCAGTGCTTAAGGCATAAGGCTTGGCTGCTTCTTTCTGGACCAGATAGTTACGCACACCCACACCCTGTATGTGTGTGTGTGAATGAGTTTACTTACTGTTACATTTTTTGCATTTATTGTGGAACTTTGTTTGGGCTTCGGCTAAGTTGGGATGTAATTTATTATTATTATTATTATTATTATTATTATTATTAAGTAATATTAATAATTAATAAATAATAATTAAATAATAATAATTAAACATTTCAACCTTCTTCCATAACAGAGTTGTATTTAAATCATAACTATGTTACGGATGAAGGTGGAAGCTGAAACACTGAAAAATTTAAATATGGTCTATTTGGTCTGTTTGATTATTTATATAATATGAATCATACATATATTTAACCTTTATGTACATTAGAGCATGCAGATAGAAAACGCAGCAAGTGCATAAAATGAACTCTGAACCACTGTAGTATCTATAGGGAAATGCAACTCAAGGGAGGTTATGGTTGAGATCTATTGCATTTCTCTATATACATAACAGCACTTCAGAGCAGAGGAAGAAGGTGAGCCCTAGAAAGTGCACACAAATCCTAGCCTTACGGCCCCAAAGACTCTGCAAAAAGCCTGTCTGTAGGATGGTTTCTGATGCTTGTGTCCAATCTGACTGTACAACATCCCTTGTCAGCGTCTTTACTCACTGCCTGCCTCTTCTGTTTCTACAGCTGTGGCACCGACTTCAAGAGTGGACTTTGCCGTGTCCCCTGCAGTGTTTGCTTTGGAGAATCTGACCCCAAAGGGAGCAGCTTGAGAGAAGCTCTGAAGCCTTGAGGATCCTTTCTGCTTGAACTTTATCCTGTGGGCAGGGATTTATCCTGTGGGCAGACGCTTGTGGCCGCATACGACACTTGCCGGCTTGGCCCCAAGGACAGGGGAGGCTGTGTAAACTCTGGTCGAGTTTTGATGCTACTGGATTGGTGTCCCATGGCCAGCGCGCCATACTCCGCTCCTATGTGAGGCTCTTTGCCAAGGATCAGCCTAGGGGAAAGGGCCAGCGATGGCTAGCAACAGCAGCTCCTGCTCCACGCCAGGAAGTGGGCACCTCAACACCTACCCAGTACCTCACTATGCTTTCTTCTTTCCACACATGATTGGGGGCCTGTCACCTCCTGGGGCACTGCCAGGGATGCAACACCAGCTGCCGGTCAGCGGGTACAGTACGCCGTCACCAGCCAGTGAGTACCCCATATTCAGAAATAGGGGGTGGGTGGTCTTATTTGTGTTTGTGGCTATGATAGGAGAGTTGCACTTAGGGCGAACAGAGGTGCAAGAAATCTGGAGCGGTGGTACCCATTTTGAAAACGGCCTTCCCACGTTGGACGTAAATGCTGCTTTTTCTGTCCTGGGTGGAATCTGAAAAACTAGCTCTGCAGATTTTTGTGAGCTTAAATTGGGCATGCAAGCAGCCTGAGTAAGGTGGCTGTTGGCTTGCGCCAGTGCATTACCAACACACCTTTGTGGTTCCTTGTGTGTGGGAGGGTAAGATAAAAGTAAAGGTTCCCCATGACCAAATGGTCTAATCGTGACCGATTGTAGGGGGCGGTGCTCATCTCCGTTTCTAAGCCAAAGAGCCGGCGTTTGTCCGAGAACAAGCTTGCGTGGTCATGTGGCTGGCATGACTATACACCAAGCCACACGGAACACCATTACCTTCCCACCGAGGTGGTACCTATTTATCTGCTCACATTTTTAGGTGCTATTGAACTGCTAGGTTGGCAGGAACTGGGACAGGCGACAGGAGCTCACTCGGTCGCATGGTCTCGAACTGCCAATCTTCTGGTCAACAAGTTCAGCAACAGCGGTTTAACCCTCAGCACCACCACGTCCCTTGAGATGAAGAATAGACATGCAAATTAATAAATTTGTGTGTGCTTTCAAACTTCTTAAAAACCTGGACAACCTGACGCGTTTGGGCAGTGGTTCCCAAACCTTTTCAACTGGTGGCTTCCAGTAGGGCCTTTGGCTCCTCATTAGGGCTACAATGCATTGTATACGGCGGCAGGTTTTTTGCGAGGATTCCTTGGCCCCACCGTTCTGGTTTCCACGGCTCACAGTTTGAGAACCATTGCATTAGGGCTTGGGCACGGCCAATGGCTGATCTAGTGTCCTGAAATGCAGTGGCAAAATGGAATTTGTAGTGCAGATAAAGAACCCGCTGTGACTGCTCTCAAATCCCTGCTTCTGACATTGCCCTGAATGGATCAGCCTCTTCTGTGCCGTTTATGTTGCTTGTCTTTGTGGCGCCATTGTATCGCCACCCCACAATGCTGCATCTTGACACTCACATCTTTTTGAAAGCTGACATGAAAATGTGTGCAAACTCTCGAAGCTGGAAACGCTTCCCAAATGTCAAAATGAAATGCAGTGGTGTTGGCTTTTAAATTGTCTTTTTTTCTGCTTAATGTCTAACTTGATACCAAATTGTAACTCTGAGCCATTTCAGCATTCCAGAGCTAATGAGAGCAAACTCCTGCCAACTTGTTCATAAAGTTTATGGCCACGTGACTTGACACAGCTCCAGGCCTCTTATAACCAGTTTAGGAATTCCTTTATTTTGACTGTGGTGTGTTTGGATATTTTGTTGAGTTTTGAAAACCAGGTTCTCCGAGGCTGGTGTCCAACTTTCGTCACTGAAATGGATGTGTAAATACGTGTAAACATTTGAGCAGGCACTTCTGCTAAACATCTGGCTTCTTCCCCCTCCTTTCCTTGAGTACATGCATGTTTATTACATTGTACCTGACCTTTTGTCCAAGGAATATGAAGTGGTCATATAAACTTGCCTGTGAGGCTGAGAATCAGTGACTTGCCCGAGGTGTAGGACTTCAGTTTTTATGTCCAGACCCAATGCTCTACCCATTTGCACTGCATGGCCCCAGGCAAAAGTGTGTTGGATCGGACGTCTTGGCTGAACTCCCAGCTATGTTGTGCGCAACTTGCTCTTTTTCTTCTCCCCATCCTCAGTTCTTCATCTTTAAAATGGGAGAGATGGTGCCCTCCCTCCCAGGCTATCTGTTGCTGTCAGGTTAAACTCAACAAAGATTGGACGGCACTTCCTATAGGAAATGAGGATAGTAAGAAATGTCGCTCCAAATTTGGGAACTAGAATGTTAGAACTACAAGCAAGAATGCTATGTACAGATCTTGAGTTACCTTGTTAAATTCACTTGGAAGCTTTAGTCTCTGCACACATGCACAACCAGTTGTGTGGGGCTGAATCTTTGGTTCGCTGAGTGTGTTGAAATGCTAAGAGTTGAGCATTTTGCGGCGGGGTATAAATTCTTTAAATAAATAAAATTCTCTAATGTGGGAAAATGCAGGACTCCCGGAAAGAGCGTCTGAATGTTGTGGTAATAGTGTGTTTTGTTAATTCTTAAGCTTGTTTATGGAAAATATTCCCCCAAGTATATGTTCTTCTCAGAACCGTCTGATCCAGTGGTTCCCAAACTGTGGGTTGGGACTTATCAGTGGGCCGCGAGCCAATTTCAGATGGGTCGCGGAGCAGTAGTATTGAAAATATGGGAAGATGGGATGCTGGAAAGGGGGAGGGGTGTGTGGTGGTTCTGCTTGTGTCAAGATTGTAAATCGGCTATTTTCCTTTCTAATTCACTTTACTATTGGAAAATGGCTGAGAAATAACAATGTATTGCTGCATTCTTAGGAAAGCAGCAGGCTCTGGCATCCCAATGACAACACTTCCGGCCTTCATCGCTTTTTTTGGGTCCCGGACAGATTGTCATTCTCAAAAGTGGGTCCCGGTTCTAAAAAGTTTGAGAACCACTGGTCTAAGAGACCCCATGATCCAGAGATCCATGCCCATAATGTGGATGCATGTTTCTGGTGTGCAAGCAAGCAATATGCCTTGGCTGCTATGTGGAGGAACGTATGTGATTATTGCATCCCTCTGGGGAATTCTCTTGTCCACGGTGGCAGCAGGTTTTTGCACATCTTTACAGCAGCTTCACCTTTTGGAGTATGTTCCCAAGTGGCAACGTTGGGAACATTTTGGGTTGGAGGCATGCAAGTATGGGGTTTTTGAAAGCGGCATCACTTTCTAGCTTGTGTGAATTTTGCAGGAAAGAGATTTCTCTAGTTGTGGACAGCTGCACTGAGCATCCCCCATCCTCCTGTTAAAAATTATGCACAGGTGTTATATATTGAGTTGATATTTGCTTTAGCTCTAGGGAAGATTTTCCATGAGATATGTAGGTATTTGGGTCAGCCACAGTAAGTTTGAATTTTAGGTTAATTTACAGGCTGATCCTATGCATAACTGTGTTCAGTAATGTCCTAAAATGTTCGGTACGGCTCTCAAGAAAGTGTGCATAGGATTGCAAGCTTAGCTTAGATAACAGAACTGTCTTAACCTGCCCTGTTGCTTTAGGCTCAGGGGAGGGGACAATACACAAAACTGAAATAATTTAAAAGCAAGTTTCAAAAATCCAACTTGTAAACAAGTCTTCAAAGGTTGTCTGGGTATAGAACTACGGCTGCAATCCTGTCCGCACTTATTTGAGGGTACGCCCTATTGAACTGAATGGGACTTGTTCCTGAGCAGACATGCCTAGGATTGTACTGTAGGTTAGTTTGTTGCCTTGAAGTTAAAACGATAAACTTTAATAAGGCTTCCCTTTCTGGTAACCTGGAAGCTTTTCCTACTCACCCCAACTGACCAGACAAGATCGAGACACCTCGATTGGACAGTCAGGGTTCAGGAATTTGGAGAGGGGAGCGCAAGCTGCATATACAGTCAATCCTTATATGCAATCTTGCTAACTGTGAATTTGCTTGTCTGTGAGGGGCAGAATTGCTACTTACCTTGTTATTGGTGCCTGTCTTCGTTATGCAGTATGCAGAGACCTTCTGAAGGCTGCAAGGACCTTCCGAATAGCACCTGCGACAAGCACTGACCCCTTCAAAATGGCTGGCAGAAGAATTTGCCGGCCATGTTTAAGGGGTCCATGCTGGTTGCAGGTGCCATTCTGAAGATCCCTGCAGCCTCTGGAAGGGCTCTGCAGCATTCAGAGAACTTTTGGCGCTTCCTGATACCATCTGCTGGCTTCCTGACAGTCTCTGCTGGATTCCTCTGATGACAGATAAGGTACTCCTTGCATTTAACCCCATTGATCCCATAGAAGCAATGGTTTGTTAGCTGTGAATTTGCTAGCCATGAGCAACCTAACCCTAGTGGATAACGAGTGTTTAAGTCTTCATACAAACATTTTCAGAATTCTACACAGATGTAGTCCAAATTCTGTTCCTCAGTATAGCTGAAGAATTCTGTAATCGGCCTAAATTGTGCATGGGAAAGAAATGTGCATATAAAGGGAGAGAGAGAATAAGTTGCAGAAACCCTGTACTGTTCAATCCTGCATGAACCTTCTCTTCAGTCCTTGGAATCTTAGTTGGTTTGAATGTATGCCAAAAAAACGGCAATTGTCTCAGTGTTAAGGGCTAGAAACTTGCTTTTAAAAATTTAAACCTGAGCTTATCGAGTGAGGCTCATTGCTACACTCAATATCAGATCTCATGCCTGTACAGCAAACTTGAGAGATATACCCAATCCGTCGCTTGCAGATCCTTGCCAGCCATTCCATTTGTGACAGATTATGATGTGGTCGTTCTGTTCTCATTTGACGGCAACGACTTCATTCTGAAATCATTACCTTGGAATCTGGCGGACTCAATTCGGTGCTGGAATAATGAACCTGAAAAGGTTTCTGCCTTATGCTTAATTACGTCCTTTTCTGACTTATCCGTGTCTTTCTGTATTGCAGTCTCTGGTTTGTTTCTCTTGCCATCAGAATTGGAAACTGGGTCATATGTTGGCTAGCTAGACAATAAATGATTCCTATAAGCTACACTGCTTAGTCAAAAACGCAATGGGCGAGAACCTCTCTCCTTCTTCCTGTCCCTCTTCTCAATCCAAAAGGGCTGTAGATTTACTTTGGGGTCCTGAAATATCCTTGTGCTGCAGCAGGCGGGTTGATATTTTTAATAGCACATGTAACTTTTTCCTTCAAGATGATGGCACCCCCCCACCTTTTCCACCCTTCCAAATGTTGGCTCAAGCAGCATCTCTTTCATACAGTTAGTGATGCAACTGGGAGAAGCATGGTGCCAGAGGGCAAAGAAACATCGTTTTGCAATGAGGCAGGAAATTAAAAAGTAGGGGGTTAAGGGTTGTCACTGCCCTGCCAGCGGATAAAGATGAAATGCAGGAGCCCCCGTGACTAATATGCAGTAGGGTACCTCTTCAGCTTTGCTCCAAACGCTTGCTTTTTGTTCCTTCAGTCTTTTTTGAAAATTTATTTATAGACATGGGTAAAGGAAAATAAAAAGACATAGATATTGGGGTACATAGGTCAAAACAATAGGAAATGTTGAGTTATAGCATGTTTCTCTTCCAACATTCTACATCATATTTAAGCATATACTATATTCATACTTCAAACATCAGTCCTATCAAACTTATTTTCTCTGCATTATATTTCTTTCCATTTTCTTTTTGTTCCTTCAGTCTTACCGGGTTGCAAAGGAATCTTCTGTTTGAATCAAAGTTAAACAACAGTGGGCTCCCATGTGCCACGATGCCTGCGGCTGGGTTTGTAACTGTCAAAACTCTCACTTGGTGAACACCTTCATTTTGGAGAGGTGCATGATTTTTCGGCGCCAGGGGTATTTCTCGCAAGCATTGTGCTTGAAACCACGAGGTGCTTTAGAATCTGGCTTTGCACAGGAACCTGCGAGTCAGCATTTTGAACAACAAAATCTAGTTCTGAGTGGGAAAGGCTTTGGTGACCAGCCACTGAAATTGGAGAGCTTTGCATTGGTTTTTGTTTTGCTGGCACTCAGTCCTGGTTCTTGAAATTCCGTGTAACCCTCCCAGTTTGCAGACCACTTTCCCTGAAAGGATTCCCCCAAACCTTTTCATGTTGTTAGTATTAGTAATAGAACAAATATAAAATGCCACCACAGCAAAATGCCTCACAGTCTTACCTTGTTCATCTTCACAGCAACTTTGTGCATCTGATCACTTTTTTATTCAGTTTTATAGAAAAGAAAAGGCTTGCTCAGGTTGAACGATACTTCCTTAGTGCAACACTAAGAGCCTTTGACAGAGGTAGAACTTGAATCTGTGCTGGACCCATTACTATCCATGTGTCAAATAGTTCCTTGATTCTGCATTTTGCAAATCCTGCATTTGGCATATGTTCAAGGTTGTGAATGCTACAAAACAATGCAGACCCTTACAGAGAGAGGCTGAATTGCAAATTTGGCATATACAGTGCAGGGTTTTCTTACTTAGTGTACATAGGTCTGCTGCTCATCATTTTAGGATAGAGCAAGCAGCTCTGTACTAGATCCCCCCCCCCGTCTACTAGAAATCCTGTTCAGCTGCACTCCTTGGCTTTGAAAAATTCACGGGGCATTGTCCCCACACTTTCAACTCGGCAGCCCCATATGCGGCTCTGCATGTATTGAGATTCTTAGGAGTGAAGCATCATGCTTTTGCAGTCACTTGGTTTATGCGGGTGGTGTTTTCCTTTTCAAGCAGTGTAAAGTTCAAGAGCTCTTTGTATGGTTGACTTTCTTTGGAGGGGAAAGAGCACATATTGTGGACTTCAGGTGTACTTGTAAAATGTTGACTTGAAGACAATGGAGGGATTAGAAGGATGCACCCAAGGCAGAACTGGTGCAGGTCTAGTGTCTCACATGATCAGACAAACTAGGCTTGGTTTTCTCAGGCCATCTAATGATGTGTAATATAAGCTGCTTATTTCTCAAAAACACAGCATTTTTTGTTTGTTCTGTATGTAACTTCCAGAGCAGCCTTCTGAATACTATAGTTTGCCTGTTGAAGCAGGCAGCCAGAGGAGAGAACCACACTATGAAGGCTACATCTAGGACTGAGGATTGGATGAATCATAAAACCCCCATTGAAAAACGGTACAACCCCCATTGAAAATTTGTACAACCCCCATTGAAAAACGGTGGTTTAGACTAGCCTGCCTAGTCTATGTAAGCCTTCTTGGGCATTTGCTTTGGCAAGAGAAAGGCAGGATATACATTCTTCAAATAAAATAATTTGGTCAGAACAAATTTGTAAGCCTACCTTAAGTAAATGGGCTCTCGGTCCATTTTGATTGCTTCTCATTGGTGCGGGGCCTTACCCAGGACAAGCTGTCTGGGGAGGTTGCATTAGGATGCAGAACCCTGGGTGCATTTAGAACTGAGAGCTGGTCTAGTGTAGTGTCAAAGGGCATGAAACATGAGCCACACAATCCTGAGTTCAAAACTCACTTCCATCACAGATTCATTTCTGTGTGCAAAAGGAGGATAAAACTGGCCTACTTGACAGAGTTGCTGTAAAGATTACTATTTACCTGAAGCTGCTTGTACACTTGTACTTGTACACTTGCATATTACACAATATGCAAATACTTATTGTTGTTGTTACGGTAAATGTTTTGTTGCCTGTTTTTCAGGAATAACAAGGAGGAATAATGTGCTATTATTACAGGGCTTGTCTGGTTGTAAGGTGCAGTGTTGTAAGATCATGCGGAGTTTCTGTATTACCCTTGCAGAATCCACAGTTGTGAGAGAGCAGGGGGCTGGGCCAGGTTCTGATCCTACTACAGGTGACCCCAAGTGTTGGGTTTTGCTCTGTTGGCATGTTCAGCAACCATTTGCCTATAGATGTGAGAGACAATAAGGGGGGGCATAATGGAGATGGGAGTATAATATTGGCTGGGGTCACAAGGATCAGAATCAAGCCTGTTGCTGTTTGCACAGTTCTGGGTTCAGCTTCTGGGTCACGTTACAGTGCGACAGTGCTGGGAACTGGTTATGCATCTGTTGCTAGCATGTATGTGTGTGTGCATTGTAAGGGGATATTCAGTGTCTTTGTCCATGGGGATGCGGTGGCGTGCCATTGGCAGATGACTGACCAAGAGCAAAAATGGCCCCTGGAAATCTGCATTCTGAGTGGTACAGCAAAGCATGGTCCTGTTTGCTGCTAGTTGCAGGTCCTCTACTCCCGCAGCCTTGATAGCAAATGGCTGCAGCAGAGTTCCTTAACCAATACTCCTCTCCTTTTCTGCCCACTCCCGTGGGGCATGAGTGGTCCAGATGACCCATATCTCTGCCCCACAGGATGGAAAGCATTGTCTGAAAGATAGCCTTGGATGATGTCAAGAGGTAATTCCATTTTCCCCTGTTTTCCCCTCTCTATTTCTCTGTCTCCTCCCATCCCTGCTTTCCTAGCGAGAGGGGCCTTTTTATAAATAGCTTGAATAACAGGAAACAAAGGTTTAAAAGGAATAAACAAACCTCTTGACATATACTGAGGCTAAGAAGGCGAGCTGGGGAGCTGGCATTGAGTGGGGACGGCATAGATTCAGTGAGCTGGCATTTGGTCTTTCATGGTTTCTGGCCCTTGAGA
Source organism: Lerista edwardsae (assembly GCA_029204185.1). NCBI lineage: Eukaryota > Metazoa > Chordata > Lepidosauria > Squamata > Scincidae > Lerista > Lerista edwardsae. The sequence goes on from JAJKFI010000047.1 coordinate 9,611,841, forward strand.
ACCCAGACGCACGAATAGTCCCTTAGCTATTCTGCTTCAAATGGGAGCAGAGGCGGCAAGTAGGGCAAGGGGCTGGGTCTCTTGGGCTCTCTGTACCCTTGTCATGGGCGCTCCTTCCACCTTCTGGCTTTTGCCTTGTCTCATTCGGCGTTCAGGTAGAATTTCACCGTATGGGGTAAGATTCCAGGTATGGGAGAATGTGAGTCGTGTGTTAGTTTAAAAAAACAACAACCAACCCTTCATTTTTAACATTTTAAAAAATATATAAAACTAAACCAGTGCAAGTTAAAATAAATGCAGACATTGATATGGACAAATAATGAAAACAATAACAGCCAGATGGTTTTAACTAATATAAAACAAAATGGACATCACTGCCTACAGTGTCCAGTAAAGCACATTATAGACCATGGAGGATTAAGTTGTTGCATTGTGAGCGTGCTGCCTAGTAAGGTCAAAGCACAGGCCCAGAACAAATGTGCAAAAACCCACCTGGAAATCGACATTTCCCGTGGATGTAGTGCATGTGTGGATGCAAAACCCAAACTTGTGTTTTGTGCATTAACCATGAGTTTTCCCAGGGAATAAACGGAGTACCTTTATCACTTCTTAAGTAACTTCCACATGGGTTTTGAACGTATGGTTGGCAAATTCATATGGTTGCCTGCCTGATATCTGTGACTTTAATGTCTTTGAAGGAGATGAGATGGCATCTAAAATTGGCTCTAAAATTGTCAAGGCGCACCATCAATTTTTTTGACAATTGACAAGTCATACTGCACTGTCAGCCAGGGGCCCACATCCTTCAGTGGCCCTGTGTGTGTGTGTGTGTGTGTGTGTGTGTGTGTGTGTGTGTATGAACAAGCAGGGGCAAGTATGTGTTTCACCTGTATGTGTATCAGACACATTCACTCACTCAGGAGTTGGGGTTGGCTGGACTCCCTGTTGAGTGTTCTTACACTGCCAAGCCTTGGGTTTTCCTCCATATTCCTCAGAGTACAGATGAGCTGATGGTGGCCACTTACGGTGTACTTGTGGAGCTCCTGAAGGTGTCTCACACCTAGGGGCACACTTTGAGAAAAGTTGACCTAGCGTTTTTGGAATCGGCATCAATCTTTAGGTGCCTATTGAAAGAGGAGATTTCAAGAGGATCGCCTGGAATTTTCAATACAGCATCATATGAGAGAAAACATTTCCAGTGATAGCTTCAGTCTGAGTTGGCAACCCTTGTCCTAAGGTTGGCGGTAGGGCTTGCTGTGGCAAGTAAGATGGTGGGGCGGAGGAAACATCTTTCTTGGCTAAAAGAGTGACTCCATCACACCAGCGCCAGGACTGTGGGTCTAGAGCAGCGATGGGATCTGCAAATTGAGAAGGGGAACGCTGGGCAGGACTTACGCGGCACTTCCACGTGATTGGCTGCCCGTCCGCAGCGCTCCGCGACCACCCTGGCCTCGGGGGGGTGCCCCCGGTTGGTGCGCCCCACCGCTGCTTGATCAGGCACCCAGCGTGCCCCCCCACCCGTCCTCTGCGGCCAGCAGGATCCCGCCCCCTGAGGCCAGGGCAGCCGCGGAATGCTGCGGACGGGCTGCCAATCATGTGTAAGTCCCGCCTAAGTCCTGCCCAGCGTTCCCCTTCTCAATTTGCAGATCCATCGCTGGTCTAGAGATTGGCAGTGGGCCCTTCTGAAGGCCCTTGGCCCTCTGCATTTGGTTGATGATAAGCAGTGATGCCAGCCTGGTTGATAAAATGCAGAATCGGGAAATAGTAGTATTTAAAGGCCAGTGCCTTTTTTTTTTGGTGGGGGGGGGGAGGGAACATAGTGGCTGAATTAAGCCTTGCCACCTGGGCAGGGTGCATGTGTTTGGCCTGAACAGGCAGGAGTTGCTCTTTCCAGAGCGCGCGTGCGCACACACACACACGCACGCTAGCTCGCCTGTTGCAAATGCCACTAGATTCTCTTCCTCCCAGACCATGGAATCCTGTCTGAATCTTGGCTCCCAGCCCTTTCTCCACCTACATGCCTGCTCTGTCTGGTGCGTTCTTACCATTTGCTCAGTGGAGCAAAGTTCACCCACCTTAGCTCTCCTGGAGCTGATGAGACTGGTTCCGCTTGCCTCAGGCCTTGAGCGGCCCTGGCGCTGTGCCCACTTATTCTGCAGTTGGGTACGCTTAACTAATTGTTTCTATGCCACCAGCCACCCTCAAAAGAGAGGTGCCACAGATTAACAGTGCCTGGGTTACTTCGTGAAGGGAAGGCACTCTGCACATGGTCAGAGAGGCACTGATGTATAAAGCCCTAGTGCAGAAACAGTTTGTAGGTGCTAGTGCGGCCTGAGCAGCTCCTCTCCCTGAATAAATGCGGGTTTGCAATGTTAGGAATCCCTAAGTTGGTTGCATGCTATCGTCCGGTTCCTCAATTTTAGAAGGCCACCTCCTCTGCCTCCCATTCATTCCTACTGAGTGGGCACTGCTGCCTTGCCCCTCAGCCTCTTCCAGCTGGCCTAGATGGCTATCTGGCCTGGTGGCAGGAATTCGATAGCTGTGCCATTGGCTGCGACAACATTATTTTAAGACATTGTTTTAAAGCGGGGGTGGCCAACCTTTCAACGTTGGGGCCTCCAGGACCGTTTACAACTGTGAGAGGAGAGAATTTCAGCAGGTATAGCCTGTCATCTGTGAGCTGCGCCTGCTGAACTTCTCTCTTCTACACCGTTGTTAAAGGTCCAGGAGCTCTAAATTTGAAAGGTTTGCCCGCCCTGTTTTAAAGAGTATTTTACTCGTTCAGGAAAAAAATTCCAATTTTTCGACTGGAAAATTGAAGAAACTTATCTCCCAAAGTTAGAACCCCCCTTTTTTAAGTAGAACTCTGCCCTGGTACCTAATTTTTGGGAGACTAGTATGGACACTAAGAGTATGGGCAAGTATGAGTAAGTATGAGCACCATACTAAGAGGCAGCCATAGACCTGCCTCTTAGGTTTTGGGATATGCCTGACCCGAAGAGATCTTGGCCCAGTCCTGAATAGTACCCAGAGCTTGCTTGTTCTGGGAGCTTCTTTTTGGACTCTGGCTCCCAATCCCAGAACACATAAAGTGGCTATGATTAAACACAGGGCTGCATGCAGTGTACTTTCTTTCCATTACAGTCAGAGACCCGAGGCAGAAAATCTAAGCAGCACCTGCTCCTTCAAACCTCTTCAGTGCACACCTGGACTTCCCTGTAGAAACACTGGAATCTTTTTTTCTGAATGAGTAAAATTCAACCTACCTGTTGCCAACAAAGCAAGCTGTTAAAATTGTTTGTACATTAACGCTCTCTCTTTCTTCCCTCCCGTCACTGTAATGGCCCAAAAATCAGTTCTAGAATCCCAAATCATTATGTTCTAGAACAGGGATTCTTAACTGGGGATATCCATACCCCTTTGGGTATGGAAGGAACCAAATTATGCAAGTATGGGAGTCGATCTCTGATCAGTTAAAAAACATTTTTGTTTTATTAGATCAGTGGTTCCCAAACTGTGAGCTGTGGCTTTCTGGGGAGCTGCAGAAACCAGCCAGGGAAACGGCAGAATCTTCATGAAAAACCTATGCAATGTATAGGATAGTAGCCCTAATGGGGAGCTGTGACCCAGTAAGTCAAGAGAACTGCCAATTGAAAGTTTGGGAACCTCTGGAATAGATTAACAATGTTATATTATCGTAACTATATTAACAATATTATTATCAATACAGATTGGAACAGCTATCCATGTGCAAAGTAATATCAAGCTGTTCACATCTTTTGAAGTCATACTGGTATCGAATAGGACAGGTGATAGTCATTTTGACAGTCTGGCAAAGGGGGTCTGACGACATATTGGGCAATCCATGGGGAGAGGGGGCTTTGATCATAAAGAGTACCTGTTCCTAGAAGGACACACATGCAAGATGAGTTGTAATTTTATTTAGGCAACTGTTTGTGGTCAACCAGAGGCTGCCAGTCTCATGTTAAGCCCAACCTTGTCTAACTTGTATTTAATGGCATGTCCTGGAAGAAACGGGTTGGGGGAGAGAAGTAGATGCTGCTTTTTTTGTTTTTAATGGGTGTAACCAATGCAGACCTTGCTCTCCCTCCTCCTCCCCCAGCCCCCTTCTAAGACTGCCTTTATTTGATAATTACAGTGTTTATGCCTCTGCCACATTAACAGCCTGGCTGGATCCAGTTAATACAGGAGCAGCGAAGTAGGCCTTGCTTCAATTAGTAGTGAATTGGGCTCAACATGTAGAAATGGGTGGGGGGGAGGAAACCTCTGGTCTAGCTTGGTGTAGCACTGGTAGCTGTTTGAGTTTTGGAGTGGGGAGCAGTGCTGTTTGGGGAGTAGATCAAGAAGATTTTTCAGTGGTTTTGCTGTGGTTTTTATTTACAATTTTGGCACAATTTTGGGGGTGGGTGAGTGAACAGAACTCTTCGTCCAGTTATGGGGGAGAAAAGAAGGGGTCTTTCTAGTGAGTTTCTTGGCCGCCTCTGAGAAGAGGGTGGGATCATGGCCTTCCCTGTACAAAAGATCAATGGAGTGCTGTCTTGACGTATTCGAATAGAGAAAAGCCTCTTGGAATAAATTGCACTTTTTCACACCCCCTTCACAGCCTTGCTCTCTAAGATCTGATCTAAAAAATGATAAAAATGCCACGCAATTATTTTCACATGAGGAAAAGTCATGGCGGTGGGGTTTGAGAATTCCTGAGGTGGAACAGGAGGAAATCTCATGTGACCATGGAGCTAAACAAACCCCACTATCACATGACCTTCCTACTTGCCCCAAAGCCAGTACATTGTTTAGACAGGATCTAATTAGGGCAGTGTTTCTCAAAGTGTGGGTCACGACCCACCACGTAGGTTGTGTAGCACCTAGCACAGCCATAATTGAAAATATGGGAAGATGGGACACTGGAAAGGGGGAGGTCTGCGTAGTTATTTTGCTTGTGTCAAGGTTGTAAAGAGGCTTTTTTCTTTCTGATTCACTTTGCTACTGGAAAATGACTGAGAAACAACTCAACTTATTGCCAGGAAATAAGTTCTCAGGAAAGCAGTGGACTCTAGCATCCCACTGATGCCAACAATGATTCCAACCTTGACATCACTTCCGATGGGTCCTGGACAGATTGTTATTCTAAAAAGTGGGTCCTGGTACTTAAATGTTTGAGAACCACTGAGTTAGAGAATTTACTAGATAACTGGGGGGGGGGGGGGGCTGTCGCACAAAATCTTGTGCAGTTGTTATGGTGATTCTTCAAGGTTCTGTTCCTAGAGAATCACGGTTATGTTGTATGCTGGGAGAGTGCAACCCCTTTTTCTCAAGAAGGTTACTGTTCTTTTGGATGCGTTCTTGCTTTAAACATGTAGAAATCTTGCAGACAAAGCTGCTTCTGTCAGTTCATCTCCATGCTACAATTGCAACGTCTGAGCGTCAGGTGACTGTTAAAAGCCACCAGAGTCCTAACAGGGGAAATAAAAAAAATGGGCAGCTCCACACTTTGCTTATGGATTGTGGGTGTTGTGTGGAATGTGGTTGCACAATTGTTATGAGAACCTATTGAATGACTGTAACTTTACAATATTACAAACACCCATCCACTCACTTCTACACATGGTGTGTGTGTGTGTGTGTGTGTGTGTGTGTGTGAGAGAGAGAGAGAGAGAGAGAGAGAGAGAGAGAGAGAACAAATCTTATTTACTGCTTTAAAGAGCAAATTCTTGCCCCCTTTATCCCCGCCTTTTAAAAAAGTAACACAGCAAAACTCTTCTCTTTTAGAACACTCATTGTAAATGGACAGACTATTGGGCACTGGATTGAGCTAGCACCAGTGTAACACAGGTGACAAAATGTTTTCTTTTTCCTTTTGTCCAGAAGGCTTAAACATCACTAAGGGTTGGCCCAGAAGCCATGGGCTTGAACTATATATTTTGTGTTAGTCGATTTAGGTGGGCCACTAGGCAGAATTTCTGCTTGAAAGAGTATTTTAGCCCTTGAACATACAACTTCAGGAGGCAGTGTGGGCCTCTTTTTGTGCATGTTTTTAGGAAAAGGACTGACTTTCAATGAAGCTGACTCTGTCAGTGGATTCCTTCTGATCCTGCCATTCTGTGGCATAGTGGAAGCCAGGCTGCTTGAATTCTCTTCCCTCTTGGAGGGCTGGGTGCGAAAGATCTGGCTATTAGGGAATGTTTTGGCAGAGGCATTTGCTATGCTTATGTCCCCCCAAAAAGTTGAGTTTGCTGACTGGGGTGAGGAATAGGTTGAAACTAGGACTCCTGGATCCTTGTGGTGGGAGAATCTAGCGAGTTGAGGAAGAATGGCAGGATGCTAGACGGAGTGCCTTGCCCCAGCACCTCTTTCTCCCATTATAGGGTTAACCCTTTTTAAAAGAGGGACAAGCGTTACACTCAGATGGCAGTTGCCCTTTCTTGTTTTCAGCTGCTGGGATCCTGGTTCAGTTTATGTGCACATGGCAAGGCTTCTCCCGCCCTTCTTTCCCAGAAATCGCCATTCCTAGTTTCCCTGGCCCTTTTCTTTTCTCTCCCACACCCCCTCTGCCTCTACTTTTGCCTTTGATGCAAACTCTGGGGTCACGGCTTGGACCCTAGGGCTGATTAAAAGCACATGGGCCTTATTCCTTGTCTCCTCTCCCACCTCACGAACATTCTTCAGTACTGTATCATTTTCTTCTCTTCCTCCCCTCCTCAGCACTGAGATGAGCTCCATCTTGTTTTCTTTGCAGCACCTCTTCCCCTGCCCTCATGCCCCCTTCCAAGTCTTCTCCATGACTCGGAGATCTGTATTCTTGTCCCTTACCTTGTTAGTATCGCCCCTCCTTGCACTCTATTTGGTGTTATCTATTCTCTTGCCCCAGCTCCTGCCAACCTAGCAGTTCGAAAGCACCTAAATGCAAGCAGATAAATAGGGACCACTTTGGTGGGAAGGTAACGGCGTTCCGTGTGCTACGGCGTAGAGTCATGCCGGCCACATGACCACGGAAGCTTGTCCTCGGACAAAACGCCGGCTCTACAGGCTTTGAAACGGAGATGAGCACCGCCCCCTACAGTCGGTCACGACTAGACCATTCGGTCGTGGGGAAACCTTTACCTATTCTCTTGCCCTGCCATCCAGTGGGGAAAGGAGATACTCATGCCCAGCAGCAGCATTGGGACAGGAATTTCATGCTAAAATCATGGAAAGGGACTTGCAAGGTCATCACGGGGCTGGATCCGGTGCACGTCTGGATCTGTCCATTCCCTGGGTGAACAGGGCTTATCGTCCCACCAGGGAGCCAACGTTCTGTGCCTCCAGTCACCTCCCAACTGCGCTCTGGCCAGTAGCTTCTGGGTTCTGTTGCCCCAGCAGGCTTTGCGCCCAGGTTTCCAGGCAGACACGGCCAGCCGGAGTGAAGTTTGGGGGTGATCGGTAGCAAGGAATGGCAGCTCCCTGCCAGAACAGTAAGCCCCGTTCACATCGGGGGAAGCCATTCCCAACATGCAGTGATCTCCAATAGTTCAACCCCCTGCCTGTAGCAGGAACCTCTGCTAGAGCAGTGGTTCCCAACCTTTACATGAAGGCTGGGACCACTGTAAGCTTTTGCTGAGAGGCATGCTGGCTGCTGTGTTGCCGGAAAAACCAGAAGTGGGTCATGGTAGTGTTAGGGAGCAGTTCTGAGGCATGGGGAGGCCCTTAGGGGGCTGTGGAATCCCCACACCCTCCAGAACAGCATAGTGGCCCCATTGCACATTAAAAAGCAATCCCTGAGGTGCCATCACCACCTTCTGCATGTTGACTACTTGTATGAGCATACCTGTATGAGTCACAGGTGTTTGCATGTAAACACATGAAGCTGTGGCTATCCTGCATCATAGCCCTTTTTTTGTGACTGCCAATAAGTCTACCTGATCTGCTTCTGGCAGAGTGTTGGCCTAGATGGCCTTGAAAGGTCCATTCCAACTCTGGTTGGTGGGAAGAAGTATTGTCTGAGATGCTGTCTGTCTGAGATCCTTTTGCCTGGGATGATTTGGGAGTGAACATGGGACTTTCTATGGGATGTGGTGGCGCAGCGGGTTAAACCATTGAGCTGTGAGCTTGTTGACCGGAAGATTGGCAGCTTGAGACTGCGCAACAGAGTGAGCTCCCGTTGCTTGTCCCAGCTCCTGCCAACCTAGCAGTTCGAAAGCACCTAAAAATGCAAGTAGATAAATAGGGACTACTTTGGTGGGAAGGTAACGGTGTTTGTGCGCCTCGGTGTATAGTCATGCTGGCCGCATGATCACGGAAGCTTGTCCTTGGACCAACGCTGGCTCTTTGGCTTATATTAGAAACGGAGATGAGCACCGCCCCCTACAGTCGGTCACGACTAGACCATTCAGTTGCTGGGAAACCTTTACCTTTACCTATGGGACTTTCTCCATTCAAAGCACGTGTCTTTTGTTGTTAAGCTGTAGCACTTCCAAACACTCTCTTGCTGCATTTATACATTAGAATTTTATTATGTGTACCCAAAAAACCCCAGTTGCTGAGTGAGATGTAGAAGCTTTGAATTGCTGCTTGGTTGTGAATTCATGAGGTTCTGCTGTGGGCAAAGCCTGGCTACTGTTTCCTCTTATCTGTAAAATGGGCATAATCTAAGAATTCCTAATAGGAAGGGCAGCAGAGTCTTAGTGGCTCTTTATATTAGAGGCTAATATGTGCTTATTGTGTTGTGAGCTTTTAGAGGCTATACACGGCCTGTTCCGTCAGCTGCATTACAGGGTGACTGTAAGAACAAAGACTTCAAAAACATTAAAAGAAATCTTGCAATTTGAAAGACATGGATGAGTTAACGGTGGGGATGCTCACAATGATGAAAGCTTAGAGGACTATTCAAAATAATTGCTGTTCCTTTTACCCCCACCCACCTTGGAGCTCTTCTCAGTTGCTTGCCCTGCTCCCCCCCCCACTGAATTGGGATGATGTCTTGTACTTCGCCCATTAATATAATTTGATATACTTCTCTTCCCCCCACCTCCTTTCCCCTTTTCTCATCACCTTTCTGTTTACTCTGATAACAATCTAGGACCTGCATGCATGTGTGCATTTCTCTGCCTGAGATGGAGAGAGGGGGAGGCGGCAGCAGTCCACATGGACCATTCTCTTCTCTACAACTGTTATTTCCTCTTTATTTAAATTGAAAGATTGGGTGGTGGAGGGGGAGAAGAAATAATGCCAGTGAGGCTTGTGCATGGAGGAGGGGGAGAGATCCCCAAGACCTTAATTATGCCTTTAAATCAATGTGTAAAATAAATTTAGCCCAGAGCAAGTAATGTTGGGATGATAAAACTCTTTGATAAAAACTCAGTGCTGGGTGTACACAAGAGAAGGACAAAACAACTCTCTCTCTCCCCCCTCCCCAAATAAAAAAAATGCAATGCTCTCTGTTCCCACTAATGCCCCAGGACTTTGGTGGTTATTAATGGTGTCTTTTGTTCGGCCCACAGTGTACCCCCCTTCACTTAGCACCCCTCCCCCCCCACTCCAGCGTCTGCCTGCCTCTGGGCCCCTAGAAGCTGCCGATCGGTAAAAAGTGATAAATACAATAATCTTGTCTGCTTCTGATTAAATTTATTCCTGACAGCATCGTTTATCACAAGAGGCCGGGATAATCACAAACATGCTGCGAAGGGTCTGCGAAGTGCTGGGGGTGGGTGGGTGGGAAGGAGGATCTGGGGGGTGGGAGGGAGGGAGGGGGCTTGCCGGCTGCCTCTGCTTTTTTCCAGCCCATGAAGGTGGAGGTGGGAGAGAGCCAACCAGCAAGCCAGTTTTGCTCTTTCCCCTGTCGTGGAGACCTGGGGGTGTCTCAAGCAGTGGGGGGGGGGGAATGGAAATCAGGCCTGGGGTGGTGCAGTTGGTACCAAAAGTTCCAAAAGGGGATTTGGGACAGGAGAGAGGGTGGCCTGAACTCTGTGTGCTCAGGTCCTTAGGCAAACAGGTGCTCCTTTTGCATGAGGCAGCTGCCTACTTTACACGTGTTTCCTGCATGTGGAGCTGGGGTTTGCCGTGCCAAATACCATGGGGGGGGAGGGAAAGCCAGGAACGTGCAGCAGCCTTGGCTAGCAGCTCTCTACTGCATGTCCCCCAACTATTTGAGATTTTGTCCTTTGTAATGGTTTTTATTGCTGTAGGTAACAAGCTCTCTTGTCCTGTAAATGCTAAATGAGCCCTTTAGAAATGTCGGATTAGCGGTCTAATGTCACACGCGCACGCATGCACCTGAAAAAAGCAGGACCCTCCCCTGCTTGCCCCCCCACCCCCGCTCACAGTGGGTCACAGTCAGAGAGCAGCTGTGCTGCATAAAATGCCTGCAGAGTAAATGGCTCCAGGACCAAGCTAGGGCTGTTTGTCGCAGGCGGGTCTCTTTCAGTGGAGTCCCCCTCCATCACATTTAGAAGGGGGATTGGCGTACAAAGCATGTGTGTGTGTTGAAACTTTCCCTGTCCAGTGCAGCCTCCCTCATGTCCCGTGTTGGTGCTTGGCTGAGAGAAAAGCCGCTGAAGGGGAGGGAACTGTGAGGGGTCAGCAGCAGGAGTCCCAAGTGCTCCTTTTCCATTGAAAGGGGGGCATTGTGGGCAGATGGGGGCAGGCCTGCATTTAAAGGGATAGGCTTGCTGCTGTCATGCCCAGCTTGGCCCCCAGTTAACTCAAGCAAGCTGGCCAGGTTCCATGCCACAGGGAAGAATTCATGTCCTGCTAGAGAGTGGGGTTGCTGAATAAAATTGGGGTTGCTATCAGTAGATTCCATATGGGTAACTCACTTGCAGAATTTGCTGGTGGGAGATCAGAGGGTTGTCACTGGCACAGGTCGCTTTAAAAAGGGGAGTAGACAAATGTAGAGAAGATGGGCATCCATGAAAGGCTAGGAGGCATGTTGCTAAATGGAGCCTCTCCCTTTTCAGGGGCAGGATAGCTCTGATATGAGTCCCAGGTGCAAGTGGAAGGTTGCCTTGATATATTCTCTCTCTTTTCTGAAGGCATCTTATCCTGGTTGAAAACCGAATGTTGGATTAGGTGGACCATAGATCTTATTCAACAAGACCTTTATGTTCTACGGCAGGAGTCTGCAAACTTTGGCCTGCGGGCTGGATCTGGGGGTTGGAAAAGCCCCTCCCCCATGTGAGCAGCACTTACCGTTCCATGCAAATGCCATTCCATTTTGCAGCTGATCAGCTGGCAGGGACGCTCTGGGCATTTGCGTCTATGCCCGGTGTCCTGCTGCACAGACTTCTGAGACACCCAGGCATAGACGTGAACACCCAGAGTGTCCCTGCCGGGTGATCGACTGCAAAATGGTGCGGCACTTGCACGGAACAGTAAGCGTTGGTCAGGATAGGGATTTCCCACACACAGTGGGTGCGGGTTTGGTGGCCACTGTTCTAAGGCATGTCTCCACACACACAAATGAAACGAGAGCAAAATTCACAGGGTCACTGGCCAACCTGACCTTGGTGCAAGTTCTTATTGACTCAAGCTGGTAAAAGACTTTAACCCTAGGTGTAATACATTGGAAAATATCGCTCCCTTGTCCCAGTTACCTATCTTGCAACATTCCTGATCCAGTTTTCCATTTTTTCCCAGCTTCCGTTGCCTTTTCCATTCTCCTCTCTCATCTCAATCCTTGGGGGGGGGGAACCTAAATCATTTGAAAATCTAAACCTTAGGGGCAGAATAAATTATGCAAAGCTAATTCTATGAGGTGGCTATCATTTGGATAATACCACACATTGAATTGGGTGGGGTGTTGGAGGGGTTACAAAGGAAAAGGGCTAGATGCCTGCATAAATTTTCTGGGATCATAGGATTATTAGCAGTATTACGTTGTTGTTTTTCCTGTTAGTTGCCCAGAGTTAGAAACAAGATTCTATCAAATCACTTTTGGGAGGTCTAGAAAAAGCAAGGCCCTGATTTCAGATTCAAGCAAAGCCATAGTTCTGTGTGCTCCGCATGAGAAGCTGAAAGTGTCAGGCTGCTGGCTTTTCAAAGATCAAGAGCAGCGAGTACTTGGATGGTGGTCTAGAAGTCAGGATTGCCAGAACGGTGCAAACGGCTGCATACCTGCTCGCAACTCCTTGCTACTTTTCTTCCTTCCCAGTGCTAGTGTGTTCTCTGTCACTGCAGTTTGGGCAAGAAAATCTAAATTACATAAATTGGGAACATCTGTAATACATTATAACTTAAAAGATTGCGAGACTAGTTTGTTCAAATGGATTTTAGTTTTGGGTGCTCGCTTTCCGTTTGTGCGTGCATGTGTGTATTTGGGATTTTTCAGTATTTTTGTTTGTTCTTGGCAAGGTAGAAGATGAGGAAGCAGTAGTCGATCTGGATAGGGCCCTGAAGTCCTCACCCCCTGTAGCTTAGTCCACAAAAGTGTCCCTCTCTATGCGACTGGAAGTCCGCCTCACATTCCCACTGGCTTGCCACAAACTATCTGCACATGTTCTGGCACCATTTTCTGTGCCTATGGGCAGCTCTCTCTCCAGTCTTGGTCATATGAGCGCTCTCTTTGCTGGACTACTGGCCAATACTATAACTGGGCCCCAAGAACTTTGTGCTATCTGGCAGTCTCTGAAAACCGTAGCTCATGGTGTCCATAAGGGAAGCAAGGTGAGGGAGTGTCACCAGCCTTGTGATTAAGCTCTGGTTGTCTTTTTGCTTCCCTGGAGTTCTAGACTTTCTCTGAGGAGTGGTCCTGCAGGCTACTATACTTGGGGATCACCATCAGCCACATTGGTGTCGTGCTGCAAGCTTTTAACCTCCTACTTGGTGTATCTTGGTCATCTAGATCATCTATTTTCAACCTCCTTCATCTTATGGCACACTGACAAGGCACTAAAATTGTCAACACCATCAGGTTTTTTTTTTTTGACAATTGACAAGGCACACAGCATTGCTGGGAGAGGGCTCCCATCCCCCAGTGGACCTGCTAATAAATGACCGCCCCCCCCCCAATTCTCATGGCACACCTGCAGTCCAATTGCTGCATAGTGGTTGAAAATTGCTGATCTAGATTCCTCGTTTCCCTGGCCCTTCTCCAGTGGGAACTTGCCACTGCTGTTGCTTTCTGAGCCTGATGCTGCTAGTCTTGTGGGGGTGCCGAAAGGGCCATGCCTTCTGAGTTGGGGGGAGGGAGCGAGGGAGTTAATTTCTTTAAACTCATTATGCTGAAAGCAGTCCCTCCAAGACAAGGCACCTGCCAATACAATATTCATGCGCCACTTAGGAAATCCTGGATATTCGATGCGAAGTTGTGAACAGGATCCTTTCACCAGGGTCGGGCGGGGGAAGACAACTGCAACCCATCTGTGTATCTGTTGAAGGGTGGGGGTTCCGATAAGCCTGGAGAAATCTTTCAGCGCATCGTCGCCAGTGGTGACGGGTGAGCAAATGATCCCAGCTGTCTCCATGCTGACGGCGACACTCTTCTTCACTAGATTCGCTCATTAAGATCCTCAATTATTGATAGGCATGTAGGATGCAGTGCCTGCCTCGCCACCACTGACATAACGGCCTTTTAATAATCCTCACGGATGCTTGAACTTAGATTAGGGGCTGGAGCAAACCGGATGCTTCCTCCATTTATTGCAAAAAAAAAAAAATCAAAGCGTGGATCAATACATTCCTGCTTGGTGGACTACCCTTCCAAGACAAATTTGCTAATTTTTGAAAGCAAGTAAAGAGGGGAAAAATGTCGTCCTGCTTCATCTTAACCACCCAGATTGCATGAACGAAAGGGATGCAAGGATATGTAAAGGCTTAATATGGGGAATAGGTGCTGTATGATCTTTTAGTTAGCTCGATGCAACACACTCCCTTCCGCAGTACTATGGGGCAGATTTAACGCGTTGCCTCTCAAGGATCGCCTCTGCCCCTGCGCCTTGGGAGAAGTTGAATCCTTGGAGCACTTACTTTTTCAGTGCCCTAAACATGCCGATAGTAGAATAAAATTATTAAATTCTATTATTCATTCCCTAAGACCGATGGAGTTGCCTGAGCTTTTGAAATCCCTTTTTGAACTTAAGGATCCTGTATTAATTACCCAATTGGCTCGGTTCTTAGCTCAGATAGTTAAAATTAACCTGTTTTGCTAAGAGCGACCCCTAAGGTATACTTCTTCTGTTTTATAGATTGTAAGTAAATAATTTAGCTTTGTATCTCCTTCATTACACTTCTCATTTTACTATTTGTATTATTTTAATTATGTCCATTTACTTTCCTTTGTTGTAAATGCCAATAAAGGTTATTTGAATTTGAATTTGATTTGATCTTTTAGTTGTTGTGGGGAGTGAACTGAGAGGTGTTGGTATTCTTGACAAAGGAGTGAATATGGAATAACAATCGCATGAGTTGCACATGGAATGCAAGTAGTTAAGAGCATGAGCTTTGAGCTCTTCAAATCTCCCCCCAGTGAGGAGAATTCAGAGTTAAGTAGCTTTATGGGCACGCAGTTACAGCCCTAGTTTATAGGTTATTGTAAAGATTGTTGATGGAGTGATAGAAAGAAGAAAGTGCTAATGAAATTCTAAAGCATACTAGATACATTTTTTTCCTTGCTAAAAGGGCAGTACATTTATTTTTGGAGATGCATTTTGAACTTGAGATAAAGCAACTCATTGCTTGAGGAAACTTGATGTGTCTCATGCTGTTTTTTAGTGTTGCTCAGTCATTAGCTTCCCTCCTTCTCCTCCCCCCCCCACAGCATTCCAGCTGTGGCCAGATGAGGCTGCAGCTGCCTTTTGGATTTTGCTTGTCTTGGCAAGTGGTTGGAAAAGCTCTCCCTCCACTCCATTTGTCCAGGGTATGTGTGTATAGTGACTCCAAATTGTGAAGTCCAGGCATTAGGAGCGGGGGCATGTATAATCAATGCTTTAAACAGCCACCATTTCTGCAGCAGTGTTACCCATGTTCTGCACTGAAAAAAAGCTGAATTCTGCAATCTGTCAAGACAGTTCACTTTTGCATGCATTTGCTTGAGCTTGTATAATTCGTTCTGCTTCCTCAAGCCGTGGGATCCAGCACAGATTTGTGCAGTTTGTGGCATACCTGTTCCCTGGAAATTCTGCAGAGAGTCCCATTTGGTCACACTTCTAGGTTTCACTCCAGGGATGGCGAACCTTTTGGGCTTGGTGTGTCAATACTTAGGAAAATGCTGCACTTGACTCTGCTGGTGTGTCAACCCCTTTTCCAAACAAAAGAGAAACAATTCTTTATATTCATTTATTTTAAAAAAAATATAGCCCAATCACATATGGTGTAATGTATTATGTAAAGAAACACCAAATAATTAAAAAAATGAAAAATGAATAAAACAAACTCAGTTTTTGTCAGGTATTGGTGATCTTTGGTGTGTCACCCCAAACTTTGTGATGTGTCACCTTGGACACGCATGTCATAGGTTCACCATCACTGCACTAGACATTCTTCCATGCCTGTCTGTTCAGAAGCTTGTGGGCTAGAAACTTGACTTTAAACCAGACAAAAGTACAAGGTCTGAGTAGGCTGAGCTCTGAATGGAAAAATTTTGCAATGCAGTAGTAGAACACATGCAGCCCTGATTATGGGATAGCAATCACCCCCTTTTGAATTGGAAAGACGCAGTTTGAAGGGAAGAACTGAAGCCTTCTAATCTCTCATAAGCATGTCAGTTAAGGTGTCCTATTCAAACACCCACTGAGTGCATGTGCTGCCCAAGTCCTGACCTTATGAAGTTTCTTTTGGTCTTTGCTACTGAACCTGCATACAGGGACGTGGTGGCGCAGCGGGTTAAACCGCCGCCGCTGGGCTTTCTGACCGGAAGGTTGGGAGTTCAAGACTGTGCGACGGAGTGAGCTCCTGTGGCTTGTCCCAGCTCCTGCCAACCTAGCAGTTTGAAAGCACCTAAATGCAAGTAGATAAATAGGGACCATTTCGGTGGGAAGGGGACGGCGTTCCGTGCGCTACGGCGTATAGTCATGCCGGCCACATGACCACGGAAGCTTGTCCTCGGACAAAACACCGGCTCTACAGGCTTTGAAATGGAGATGAGCACCGCCCCCTACAGTCGGTCAGGACTAGACCATTCGGTCGTGGGGAAACCTTTACCTTTACTGAACCTGCATATGTAGAGGTATGCTGTAGAAGATCAGGTGAGTGTGCAGAGGCTGGGTTGTGAGGATAGCAAATCCCAACCCTATCTCGGTGTATTCAGTGTGCATTTGAATGGACTAGTGACTATAGCCATGGTATGGTGACTTGCATGTGCCATTGCAGGTCACACAGTGCAAACAAAGCTATCATATCACCTGGAGTGACTTCCAAAACCACAGAACTTTTCACTTGCAAAGGTGCTAGCCCTATGATTCCCAAGGGCGTAGTTTCAAAACCTTGCTCCTAGCCAGCTTCAACTTTACTGGATTAGATGGGCATTGGCTTGAGGTGGTTTAAGTGGAGGAGTGCGTGCAAATTGCAGGTGTGAAGTGGGAATCTCTGGCACTTCAGTGTCCCCCCCTCTTAACTCTTTCCTGTCCCCCTCCCCACCTCTAAAGCTTCTGCAATTTGAGCGTTGCCTGGGGAAAGTGGCCTGGGCAGGATTTCTGGTAGCCCACTGTTCGGCTCCTCTGCTACCTTTGCCAGGAAAAATAGAATAAATTATGCAAAATGGTCCTGTATGCATGCAAATTTGCTTGCTTTTCACGATTTATTTGGGCGGTTGAGTCCTGTACACACAGCCCTGGGCAGCTACTTACATCTTGGCTGTTTTGAGTCGAACGTGATTTCCCTGGCTCCCTTTGCCTTTTCGATTCCCCCTCCCCCCTTTCATTTCTGAAATGCATTTCAGGGTGGCAGGGGGTTGAAGGGCCGATGAGATTGCTTCTCTTTGTCCTTTTGGCTGAGTGATGGGAATCAGATCCCTGCCATATCATTTCCCTGATCCTCTTCTCCCCTTGGCTGGGCTGGGGCTGTGTTTTCAAAATAACTCAGGGAGTGGCTCTATCTTCCTCCCACCTGGTAATGAGGACACAGACACACACAGACACACACACACACCCCAGTCTTTCTCTTCCCTCTTCTGGGGTGTCAGTTTCTGTTGCTATTTGTGTTTGATAGTGTAGTGTTTTTTTAAAACAATACAAAGAGGCACCCAGATAACTGGATCTGCGGATCCAGGCCCCTCTGCCCCCACTACATTACTTTTTGTTTTATTGTAGAAGCACTTGCAGCACAGGTGCTTCTTTTTTGACAGTGTTGCTTAACTGAAGAACCAAGTTTGCAGGCAATGAGCCTGCACATACATGGCGACTAACAGGAAGTAGTAGTAGTAGTAGTAGTAGTAGTAGTAGTAGTAGTAGTAATAATAATACATGCATTTATATACCGCCTTTCTTAAGATCACCAGATTTCTCCAGTGACTACAACTCAAGGCGGTTTACATGGGCAGACTTTATTCATAAACCCAAAGGTTTTTACAATTTACAGAATGTTCTATCTTTCAAGAACCACACTCAAACAGATCTTCCTTTCTGGATTTAGCCTTCTTTCTTTAGCCACTCGTCTGTCTTCTGCTGGCTGATGCTTCCCTGCTCTCACCAGAGACGCAGCTGACCTTCAGCACACTCCTCCCACGAGGCAGCTGAAGCTCAGCTTCTAATCAGCCGCAGTTGCAAGGTCTGCACTCTCAGAGACTTCCGGCAGTCCCGAGCTCACAACCTTGAGATCTTCAGCTGTATTTTCGGGCAAACGGAGGCATTAACCCTCTCAGCTAAATCTTCTGGAGTTCCTGCTTCATGTTAGTCTCTCTAGTATACAGACTGGTTGCAAATGCGTCTACAATAAAAGAAGGGTAATGTAATGGGTGCCTGGCGTGTGCGTGGCGGCCACGATCCATGCAGGTGTCCTCATATTCATGGTTTCTGTAGAGAGAGGGAGCCTATAACGGAACCCCCATGGATATGGGGAAAGGTTGCCTATATTGTCCATGCTTTTGATTTGATAACACTAGGTAATTAAATTTGAACAATTTTGTGTTTATCTGGACATTTTGGTGTTTCTTAATTTTGGTGTGAAGATTTAAAAAAATGACACTGTTTTTGGCATAGCATCAATTGTTTAGCCGCAATTTATGCTACACTGATGTAAAATGTGATGTGTATTACAATGCATTAGGCAATAGAATAGACAAAAACACAACATTTAAGATAACTGAAAAGGTTTTGATGATTCAGATTACCGTCGGAATCAGCGCCTTTGAGTTCTATAAGAAACATTAAAAATTTAACAATTTTTGTGTTGCAGTGTAATAATTTGTTCTTGATATGCAACAAACTAAAGTTCATTTCCATGATAATACCGATTGATATTTTTGAAAGCCTTCTTAAAAATGTGGTGGCTCTACCCCCCTCTGATATGGGCTGGGCTCTACCACCGTCTAATATGGCAGTCCCTGCTGGTCACCCATCATTGAAGGAAGGGGATTCTTTGCTCATAACTAGACGACCAGTTTGATATTTGTGTGGTTTGTGTTGTACTACAACAATGGCTTCTTCCCTTCTGTCCTGGGAATTGATCTTGGGGAGGGTCTGACTGTTCCTCCTCTGAACTGCAGCTCCCTGGGCAGAAGGAATGACTGTTAAACTGGTCTAAGTCTGTGGTGTAGATTTAGCCTCTGTAGTTACTTCAGTGAATAATAATAATAAGATTTATTATTTATGAAGTGCCTCCCTTTAGAGTAAGCGCTGTATGGTAATTAAGTGAAAAAGAGCAAACCCTGCCCACCGGGCTTAGGATCAAAAGAAAGGCAGAACTGCAAGAAAGGGGGAAAGGAGAAGGCGAGGCATAGGTAGGAAATCAGAAGCTCAGGGAAAAAAAGGATCATTTTCAGACACTGTTTAGTGACTGCAAGGAGGGGAGAGGTGGGTGTGGGGAGATTGTGAGGTACAGAGAAAAGGAGCAGCAGAGGCATGCACTAGGACATGGCTGTCAAGCATAAGGCCTGTGCAGTGGTGTCATTCAAATGATTTAGGAACAGGAACTCACTTTTGATTGGCACTTGTCGGGAACCCGGAACCAGCCACGGAGCCCGTTAGGATCCGGAACGCCCGTTCTGGTCCGTTCCCCCTGAATGACATCACTGGGCCTGTGGGACGGACGCAGCCCCTGGAAGCTCTTTATCCGATCCCCGTTATCCTTGGGCTCTCCCAGAGCTGCCTTTTCAGCAGCACCACATCTGCTGAGGTGTTTGGCAGAGCACCTTTCAGCTGCTAAGCCAGCAGTCTCCACACTGGAGCCTGCTGCAGGAACTGAAAGCCTTCCTGGTGCGACCAGCACTTACCATTCCGCCAGGGAGCATTGGGATAGCCGTGACTGCGGTCCCCAAGTGTCGCAGTGGCCAGCCGATTCTGGGTTCTGTCACCCTAGCGGTGCTCTGGGCAAGTGCAGCTGGCTGCGGTGACACTTTGGGGCTGTAGTCGCTGCTATCCCATTGCTGCCTGGTGGAACGGTAAGCGCCGATCACCCGGCGGATGGAAGCAGGGGTCACTAGATCCAGCCCACAGGCTGGAGTTTGGAGACTGCTGCGCTAAGCTACGAAGTGATGCTGTGGCCGATGGGATGCTGCTGAAAGGGCGGCTTGTGTGATAATCAAGTCTCCCGTTGTGATAATTGGGCTCTCGCATCACTTGAAAATATCAAGATTTGCACATTTTCTCTCCTGGCATCTGCAGCTAATTAGTTTCTTGTGAGAGCAAAGTGCTCATTTCTGGCCATCATCTGCTTAATGACATCACTTCCTGTTTAATGACGTTGCCTTGGGCCCTCTCAAGGTGCCATGAATGCTCTTCGGCCCGCTACATGAAATGTGTTTGACACCCCTGCAATAGAAAGAACCCAAGGTTTAGCCACGAGGGGAGTATCAGCTAAACGCAGACCCTGAGAAGACCTGAGAACATGGGAGAGAAACTTGAAGAGATTAAAAAGAAAAAGCAGAACTTGAAATGGATCCCATAAGAAAATGAAAGGAGAATAACAAATGAGACAAGTGGGCAAGACATGGTGGGGGACAGGCAACACCGTCTGCTTACTTGCAACATTACAAGAGTGAAGCCCTAACTTGAAAACAAGTGCTAGAGTTACATCCGAGCATAAATTAAACCAGAAGAAATGCTCAAAACTAGAGGCATAACTTGGGCAGAGCCTGAGGGGCACATGCCCTGGGTGCTATGCTGAGGGTGCTGTCATGGCCCCAGGTTCCTCCCAGTCACTTCTAGGTTCTCCCCAGAGGGCAGGAAAGTGGAACAGGTGCACAAAGCCATCTGCACCCTGCCCTCTAGGGAGAACCCAGAAGTGACAACACAGCAAGGGTGGTTCAACAGTGGAACAGATTGCTGTGGGAAGTGGTAGATTCTCCCTCACAGGAGACCTTCAAGTAGAGGCTTGACAGAGACCTGCTGGAGAAGCTCTAGAAGGATTTCCTGCTACAGGCAGGGGGTTGGACTAGATGATCTTGTAGGTCCCTTCCAATTCTATGATGTTACATGGCATCATGACATCACTGCTCTGGGCACAAGGGTGAGAAGTTACACCTCTGCTCAAAACAAAATGGGTGAAATAAGCTTCTTGAGTAGTCTAAACTTTGTAGTCATACGACATTGTGTCCCTGTGATCTGCACAGTTGTAATGTGGGCAGTATGTCGCATTCCCAGGAGCTTGGGGTGACCTTTTTGAGTCGCCTATTTTAGCCTCGTAACAACTCAACAGCATCTGACCCAAGACCCAGTGAGCTTCATGGCTGAATGAGGATTTGTACCAAGGGTTCCCTGCTTGGGTTCTAACACTCTGCCCACTATGTAAGTGAAGAACATGTCCAGGAACACTCTTGTTTAGAAGTGAGTCTCGTGTTTTAGATTGGGAATCTCCCAACTGTTGCCTGCAGGCCACTTCCAGCCCCCCCCCCCAACACATTTTTGACCAGTCTGCTGAACTTCATGGCTTTATAATTGCCTGTGGCCCTTTTCCCGTTCCTTCCTCTTCTCCTTCAGCACACATTGTCTTCTTTCTCCTGGATGAAGAAGCTGTTGGACTGGGGTCTCTACTTGAGAGCTCAGCTAAGAGACTGCAAATAGCCCTGCAGTTGCGCATGTTCCAGGTGTTTTGTCTATTGTGAAGGTTCTGTGTTATGTACAAAATGTACCTATTTTAAAAATCATTTTTCATCCCAGTCCACCATAAGAGAAATACCAAGTGATGTGGTTGAATCTGGGGAGGGTCTGGATTAGCCATTTAGTATTTATATTTATTTTTGAGACAGAACTCTGCCGAGTCGAGGCATGTATTAATGTTATACCTGAAGAAGGCTACTTTTGCACTTGCAGAAACTCAAAATTTGCAGCATTTCTAGCTGAGAATGGGCCACGTTCTTGAATTGTCCTGATAAGGAATTCTGCATAACGCAAAAAATTTGCTTTCTTTTCCAACAAAAACCAACCAGAGAAAAGAGTCCCATATCAGGGTTTCAAGCAGTTGGTTTATGGTGATTATCCAAAGAATAATTTTTGGGGGTCTCTATTGTAAAGTTCAGAAAAACTGTGGTGATATTAATTGAATAGTTGCAAGAAATACTGCATGCATTGACAACGCTGTAGTATTGATTCCCCCTGCTAATTGATTAGTTAATGGAAAGCCAATTAATTGATTAAGACCTTAATTAATCAGCAGCCCAAATTTTCATCTCTCACATATTTCAAAATGTTAGTACTCCCTTGTGGGAATTAGTATAAAAACTGTGTAGATCATCACATCAGATTGTCTTGCATGCAACATTTTATTTTTCCCTGAGTGTATCTATGGTATAAGGTCTCCTTTTGGTTGTGGCTGCCCAGCATACACATACTTCATCAAACCGCGCAGTTGAAAAACCCATATATTGAGCTAACATTGTACATCAGCGTCACAGATGTAAACTCCTTTAACCACCATTCCCTCTGCCCTGGGAAACTTGCGAACTAGTATGATGGTGCTATGAATCTCTTGTGGAAACGTAAGTCGGCATGGTATCCAATTTTAGGAATTAAACATGAAACATGTGTCATAAAAAATAAAAACTCCAAATCCTTTCAGCAAACTACAGTTTTCCCATTGCATTGGGGAAAGCAATGATAGCTAAACTGATGTGAGCTTGAAAGCCTTTTCCGTCATGTGGAATATACATATAATAGCTGTGGCCATACCCTTGCATCCATAACAGCTATGTTGCCTTGCTATACCACTGAAGTCTGTATGTTCCCTTTGCACAGAATTATACTTTGAGGCTAGCTGGGCTCCCAGCCTTGTGTATGTTTGTGTGGCCTTTTTTTGACTACCGGGCAGTGTCTTCACATAATGCCTCGTTTCTGGGGGATATGTGCACCAATTACAAATGTGTATTCTTTCTCTTTGCTCTAAATAGCCAGCCCAGTCCTACATAACTCTCCATATAGTGATGCAGCCTCACCAACAGGGCATGTGTGGTATCCTGTGGGGCCCCAAACCTTGCCTGGGGATAAGCCCTCACCAGCTGAATGGGTCTACTCAAACCTGCACCAGATTATAGTTGGTGCAAGTCCGAGTGGACCCAGGAAGGTGGATTGAGGCGAGGTTAGGAGATAAGATACCTACCTCTTCCCAGCCTCAATCTGTCCTCCTCCTCAATCTTTACCCTGTTCTTCCCTCCCCCCCCCTTCCTGGCTCCCACGCTGACTTATAGGTGCCATAAGACGTGGACTGCCTGCTGGTTCGTGGACCTGGCCGTTTGCTGCTTGTTGCTTTGGCCAGGCCACACAGAATGGCGTGTTGCATTTTGTGACAGCTGTAATATAAAGGGTTTTATGCTGCCAGAATACTAGTGGCTACTGAGCTCAAAAAGCACTTCCCATTTTTTTTAATTTGTGAGAAAGCCGTTTTAGTGATTTGAATGTTTATTGTATAGGTGGTACTTGTTTTTATATATCCTAGAGCAGTGGTTCCCAAACTGTGGGTCACGAGCCAATTTCAGGTGGGTCGTGAAGCGCCTCGAGCAGCCATATTGAAAATATGGGAAGATGGGATGCTGGAAAGGGGGAGGGCTGTGTGCTTGTTTTGCTTGTGTCAATGCTGTAAATAGGCTTTTTTCTTTCTGATTCACTTTGCTATTGGAAAACGGCTGAGAAATAACCCAACTTACTCTCAGGAAAGCAGCAGGCTCTGGCATCACAATGATGGCACTTCTGGTGTGTCCCAGACAGATTGTCCTTCTAAAAAGTGGGTCCCGGTGCTAAAATGTTTGAGAACCACTGTCCTAGAGATTTCCCTGGTGAAGATCAGTGAAATGTGTTGGAGAGAATGCAATTAATAATTACAGTAGCTGGTGCAAATCTGAGCCTCTTCCAAACTGTGAATGTGGGCCAGTGATGGGAGGGAAAGCTGGAAGGGTGAGGGTGCTCTTCTAGAGGTGATGTTGCCTGGGTGGAGCAGAGCTGCAGTGATTCTTTGGGAGGCAGTGGTTTGAAGGTTTTGTATGTTTGCCTAACCTAGGGAATTTGTATCTTGGATGGAAGACGAGGGTATATACGAGTAATGGAAGGGTGAAGTTTTGAGGATATCTCCCGGGTTGGGTCAGGGAGAGCATAGGTTGATGAAATTGGTGGTTATGTGTGTTGGGGTGGGGTGGGGGAACGTCTGCGTGAACAATGCAGATCCATATATTTTTGCTTGGAGAGACAGAGACACTAAGCTAATAAGTTTTCACTATCTGATTCTTCACCGTCCACTTCTGGACAGCAACAACAACAAAATAGCTCACCCGCTTGCCATCATGTCTCTTCTTCTCCCCCCCCCTTCCCCAGGCCTGGAATTGAGTTAATTCTCTGGTTCCATCCGCCCTTCCAGGTCAGCGACACTTAAAGCGTCGCCAGTTGAACATCTGACATGATCTGAGCTGTCAGCTGCATTCAGGGGGCGTTATTAGTGAATCTCTTGGGCTGGCCAGAGTGGGGGGGGGCTGTATGGGAATGTGCGGGGGTGGTGGAAGAAGGTGGGGGTAAGAGGCAGGCTGCTGTATGTGTGTACGTGTGGGTGGGAAGGGTGTTGGCAGCTGGCTCTATTTTTATCTTGTCCACTGCCCACCTACCCCCAGCAAGAGCTGGAAAGCAGGCCTGTTGACAGCAGGTGAGTTTTCTAAATGCCCACAACCTGAATGTCTTTTTTTTTCTTTTCTCCCCCTCCATCTTTTCTAGTATGGTCTGACTGGAGGAGGGTCAGTACAGGAAAAAAACAAACCAGGGAGGCATTAGACTTCCCCAGAATAGCTTATTCCTCCTGCTGCTTATGTTTGTTTAATACCACTGATGTGCCATTTGCTGCATAGAATAAGGACATTTGAAGGGCCCTGCCAGATCAGGCCAGATATCCTAGTTCTGTACCTTGTTCTTCTCATTGGCCAGCCCAGTGCCACAGGGAAGCTCAAAATCGGGGTGTGACTAGCCCTGCTTTTCTATTTGACACCCCCCCCTCCGGACCTGGGATTTAGGAGCATTTTCCTGCTGAACATGGAGATTCTTCTGTGTGAGCTGCCGTGGCTAACAACCATTTGATAGACCTCTTCTCTATGGATTTGTCTGGACCTTTTCAAAAGTCATTGAAATGAGTGGCCATTGCCACCGTCTGTGCCACAGAATTCTGCAAGTCCTATAATCCTTGCCTAGAGGGCTCACAGTCCGCATTTAGTGGAAGGTAGAAGGGGAGAGACCTGACAAGAATAGGATTTAGTGGGTTTTTGGCTAATTCGCTGTTGCTGGGCTTTCCGACCGGAAGGTTGGGAGTTCTAGACTGCACGACGGAGTGAGCTCCCGTCGCTTGTCCCAGCTCCTGCCAACCTAGCAGTTCAAAAGCACCTAAATGCAAGTAGATAAATAGGGACCACTTCGGTGGGAAGGTAATGGCGTTCCGTGCGCTACGGCATATAGTCATGCCAGCCACATGACCACGGAAGCTTATCCAAGGACAAACGCTGGCTCTACAGGCTTTGAAACGGAGATGAGCACCGCCCCCTACAGTCGGTC
Organism: Lerista edwardsae; assembly: GCA_029204185.1. Classification (NCBI taxonomy): domain Eukaryota; kingdom Metazoa; phylum Chordata; class Lepidosauria; order Squamata; family Scincidae; genus Lerista; species Lerista edwardsae. Next base: position 9,636,938 of record JAJKFI010000047.1, read on the forward strand.
ACGACTAGACCATTCGGTCGTGGAGAAACCTTTACCTTTTACCCTGTAGTATCTCTGTCTACTTCCATCCTGATAAGTTTGTTCACAACTGTATTGTCACCTCTTTGAGACTTTGGAATGGTGCAAGGAAGGGGCCTTAAGCAGAGCATGTTGCTTCCTGAACATTGGAAATTTGAGGTGGCGCAGATCTGAGAAGGAAAGCTGTGAGCTACTACTTTGGGAAGTGATTTGTGGCCATGATAATATGGCTGGGCAAGGCATGGACATGCTGCATCGTGGGAATGTAGTCAGGAGTTTGGGAGTCAGGAAACCACCTGCCAATCAAAGATCTTCCATATGGCTGGCTTGGTCAGGATACTCCCATCAGCCCAGGAAGATGGCTTATTGGGGGAGACAGGGGGTGCTGATGCAACAATAGCAAGTGGAAGTGAGAGAGACGGTGGCACAGCTCTGCTCTGAGAAAGTAGGTCAAGAGCTTATTGGGCTGCAGTCTTGTCGGTGGAAAATAATGGCTTGGGATTGTGGAGGGGGGAGACAACTGGAGTGAAAAATATGACAAGGAATTGTGGGGGGGGGAAATAACTCTCAGTCGCACCCCACCCACCCTCGAGCTTTAAATTAAGGTACTAAAGCCCGCTAAATGCAGGACAAAATGGTTTGGATGTTGGGGACGTAAAAACGCTTGATTAAAAATTAAATTCAGCAATACTTTGTGAAAGATTGAACCTTTTGAGATGGGTGTTTGTTGTTGGAAGCTCTGGGCATTCACAGGAGCTGGAGTGGCTGGCCCACAGCTCCTTAGGGAGAGAAGACTGTGTTTTAAGGCTGGCAGCATGCAGTTCCTTGCTCTGCCACTGGGAATATTTCTAGGTCTCTCAGTAGCTGCAAATGGAACATGGTCATTTGCATCGTGCCTACCAAACCATGCAGTAGTTTCCTGGACTTTGTGTGCATTCAGAACTGCACAGTTTAGACTTTGAACACACATGAGCACCCATACAAGTGAATCTGAACCAAATGGCAGTTTTTTTTTCAGTTTTCTGTGTTTTCAAGGAAGGGTGGAGTCTCATGAGGTATGTGAAGAGGTACCAATGGTGGTACTTTGGGTGCCACCATTGTTTCCTAGGCTGAGTGAGAGGGAGGGAGGGAGGTTATGGCTGCCCTGACCAGCACCCAGGGGGGAAAGGGCTATATATTTGTTAGTGGGTGCAACTGGATGACAGCGTTAGGGAGGATGTGGGCTGGTGCACTGTTGGCTGCCTCTGGTGCCATGTGTGCAGTCGCCTTCAGTAACCAGCTTGTGCACACACGCTGCGGTAGAGAATGCTCATGCTTTGCATGCAGAAGAAATCTGGCTCAGTCCCTGGCATATCCACTTTAAAAAAGGACCACAGTGCAAGAAAGGCCCCTCTTTGAGATTTTAGAGAGCTGCTCTAGCCTGACTGGGTTAGATGGACAGATGGTCTGACTTGGTATAAGGGAGCGTCTCCTGATTGTATTTTACAGCTTGATCAGCCTCTTCACTGTCACTCAACTGCACCTAGTATGCACAGGTTTCCTCCTTTTAGCTGCTACTCAGCTCCCTAGCAGTGAGTCTCCCAACACCACCATTTGTGGCATGGTGGCGCAGCGGGTTAATTCGCTGTTGCTGGGCTTTCTGACCGCAAGGTTGGGAGTTCGAGACTGCGTGACGGCGTGAGCTCCCGTTGCTTGTCCCAGCTCCTGCCAACTTAGCAGCTCAAAAGCACCTAAATGCAAGTAGATAAATAGGGACCACTTCGGTGGGAAGGTAACGGCGTTCCGTGCGCTACGGCGTAGTCATGCCGGCCACATGACCACGGAAGCTTGTCCTTGGACAAAACGCCGGCTCTACAGGCTTTGAAACGGAGATGAGCACCGCCCCCTACAGTCGGTCACAACTAGACCATTCGGTCGTGGGGAAACCTTTACCTTTAGCCACAAGGTAAGTGGTCTGGACACATGAGTATATGCAAACACTTCACCCCAGCCACTTAATTTATATAAATTAGGTACTGCAGAGGTCATATGGGTGGCTGTGTGTTGGACTGTGTTCACACAAACTTAAAAGGCTGGGGTTGCCAGCTCCTGAGAGACGAGGATCAACAGTGCCCAGTGGCATAAAGGGTGGAGCCCACATCTCTTCGGGCAGAGCCCTGAAGTAGACACTCGCTGTTTATCAAAGGTGTACACACACTGTCTGCTCTCACCAGCCTCCTACCTCCTATGCAGCTATATGTGATACTAGGCCAAAACGGAGCCACTAAAAAGTCAAGCCAAATGGTTCACAAGCCCAAAGCAAGAGCACGTGTGCAGAGTTTGGGCAAATGAGTCCCAAGGCAGATTACACATTAGGATGCTTACAGGACACGAGTGTTACGCACTCATATAGTTGGAAGAGATTTTCCACCATGCATTCCATCTCACGGCATACTGACAAGGCACTAAAATTGGTAAGGCACACCATGATGTTGGCAGGGGACCCTCGTCCCCCAGTGGCCCTACTAATAAATGACCCTCTCCTAAACACCTGCGGCTCACTGGTAGAAAATTGCTGATACTCTAAAAAAACTGTGCACCATTTAGTGCATGGCAAACACTGAGGCTGAGAGCCTCTCACCAAAGGATAGCCATCGACTCCATGGCAGAGAACCTGGACTCCTTGCGAGCACTCAGAGCTGGTCCTTCCATCCACATACCACTGGGGGTGCCGGCCAGACTGGGAATGAGTCTGGCAGGTGGGCCGCTTCGAAGCAAGCATGCTGGGGTGAGGCACTGAGCTGCCGCTGCCCTGAGCTACTGCCATTATAACCACGCCACCGCGGGCCAGTCAGCCTGCATCCCTGTTCAAAGCGAATGGGCTGGGCCCACCCACCCTGCCACTGCCTCCCCTCTTACCACCCCCACAGTAGCAGTTGGCTGCTACCTGAAGACAATCACCCCCACCACCCCCAGTTGGATGCTACTTGAAGGCAATCTGGCCTAAGGTGGGGCTGTTCCACTGTCAGTTTCTGACCCCTTTTAGCTTTTGCACATGCAAATGGTTGTGAGGCCTCCTTTCTCCATGGTATTGCCCAGTGTTGCCCAGTGTGTGCATGTGCAAAACCAAAATAAATGTGGGCTTGCCAGAGCAAAAGGGAAAACCCAGGCTTTCCTTCATTATTATTATTATTTTTTCTCCAAAAGAACAAGGGCTATCGGACAACTGGCCCTCCCAAAGCCCTCCCAGACTTGTAAAAATTTCAGGCACTTGATAGCCTTAGTTAAAAGCACGACTAAACAACACTAGAGGGTTTCGTGCTATGTTGCAAGAGTATCAGCAGGCTGCCCAAAAAGGGCAGGGGCAATGTCTACACACAATAGGAGATGGCTGAGAGCGCGAGCGGTGGCATTGGTTCTCCCTACACCCTCAGCCCTTTTCTCTTCCTTTTCCTAATCGAGTTAGAAAAATGAACCTGGAAGCCCTGCCTCATAGGCGGTAGCCTCCCAAAGGTGTGAATGGCGTCATGGGGCAGCTGGGATCCCTTGGCCTTGCTCCGTCCCTCTCCAACCTGCTGTGCGGACTTGGAAGTCTTGGTGGTTAGCTTTGTTTTCTCTCATGCGCATTTAAATTCTGATCCCCCTCTGGACCTGACGTTGGGACTGAGGAATAATGGTCGTCACCCCCGAATAATGCTTTCAGCTGTTCAAAATGCTTCGCATGTATTATCTTGTTTCAAACCTTGCAACAATTACTGTTTTCATATTGCAGGCTGAGAGGGCTGAAGGCAGAGAGGGATTGTGTGGCCTAAATCCACCTAGTGAGTACAAGGCAGATTTGGGGATCTCCTGAATCATATCCGAGTCTCCCCTTAGCCACCACATCAGCGTCCGTTTGGATTCCCAGAATCCTTTGCTCTATCACGCTGAGGCCCTCCAACTTTGGAATGGGTGCAGGGCTGGTGCTTAAGGCAGAAGTGATACCTTGGCTCCCATCCGCATAAAAATAAAACAATTGAATAGCTATTTGTGACAAAATTGGTAAATACTGTCTGAGGTAAATATTAGGGTTCCCTCTAAAAATTGGCTCCGTTACTCAGAGTCCTCCCATGGCGGCATAATGGCATGGTGGTGTCTTCCTAGCGTTCAGCGATGATGTAATAATATCATCACCAATTCCCAGTTCAACCAAGCTCGGTGGAGCTCATTTGGGAGCCATGAGTTTTAGGAGGAATGCTGGTCACCACCTCACTTTCTCTGTTGTATGTATGTGAACCTAGGCTGGTGAAACCCCACATCCTTCCCATTTCTGTTGCGGAGGTAGATACCGTCTCTTCCTCCTCCAGCATGTCTCTCTCGCCCCCCCCCCCAGCATGCCGCTCTCCTCCATTCTGTACTGTGGCTGCCACAGCAGAAGGGGTCCAGCCAAGCGTGGCCGATAAAATATTCATCTCTCTCGCTCTCTTACAAGGCTCCGAGAGTGCCTCCAACTGAACGTCCATTATTCAGGACCTCCCATGCATTGCCCGATTGTTGCTGGGCAAAAAGAAGTGAAAGGGGGTGGGGAGAGTGTTTGCCTCTTAATTAAGGATGGAGCTTGGGCAAGACTCCATGGGGAGACTGTTCATGGGGAGCATTTGTGGAACTGCCATGTAGGAAGGGAGGGAGGCAGTTTCAGGGTGTTCATCTCACACCAGTTAGACTTAGGGGTGTGGCCCAGCACGGCTGCTCTTCTTAAAGTGGACCTAGAATTCAGTGTTGCCTCTTGCAGTAAAAGAACAAACAAACCCTGGCACAGCAGTAGGGACTAGTGGTTTGACACAAGAGTGTAGCCAGCTCCTCAGTTCTTGTGTGTGTGTTGTGCTGGCTATATAGAAACACCTGCAGCAGCTTCTCTTTCCCACAAGGTTGCAGAGTGGGACTTGTTTGGAGAGGGAGAGAGACTTCTGACAGACGTTTGTATGATAAAGTCAACACTTTTGGCTGCGTCCCTAATTTGAAATCAAAGCCTTTTCAGTCCAAGGCCTCGTATTGACAAGAGTTGAGGTTTTTTTTGACAAGGAGAAATTGGGCCTGATTCTGATACCGTGGCATCCCACTCCATAGATGCTTCTTAATGCAAGAACAGACTGTTGGGGAAAAAACCTCACGAATATAACGCACTTTGTTTCCCAGTCAGGTGGAAGGTACCATTGAGACAGATCTCTGCATGTGGGGCATTTCTGTAGAGACGTGTTTTAAATTGTGGGACAGGCTAGCCACCTCCAACCTTGCCACCGCAGGGCTTTGCACCTGTGTGTTACGGTGGCTTCCAGCACCTTTTCCAAACTGCGCTCTGACCACTGCTCAATCTCATCGCTAACTTCTGATCTGCTCCCCAGGTGGTTGAATACTGTCCACCCTATCTCTGTAACCTTAAGGATCAGAAACCTGCTTTTTAAAAAAGAAGAAAGCAGATATTCTCAGGATATTGGTTTTTGTACACAGTATCACATTCCATGTGTGCTCTGTGGAATCACAGCACATAAGCAACCCTGGCCACTTTGGGTCTGTGTGAACTTCTGTGCCCACTAGATGAAAGCCTGGAAAAGAAAAGCAGCCAGCTGAGCCCCTCCCAGTGGCAGTTCTGCTTTCTGCTTGCCCCCCCCCCAACAACAGCACCACACCCTTTCTTTTGGGGTCAGTAGCGGCACAGTCCATTAACGCCTCCTGTTGGCACCCCTGAATTTTTTTTGCTGTCAACACCCTGCCCTTCCCTCGCTTCACACTTCCTGCAAGCACTTGCAAAAGCCGCTTCCAGCCATGTGCCAGCCACCATCTCCCAGTCCGGCAGATAGAAGCAAGTGTGAAGGGGTGACTGGCCACCAGGACAATATGCTGTCGCCTCTAGCACTTCCCAGCATTACTTACCCACTCCACAACTGCCCTGGTTTTGCAGGCACAAAACTCTGTACACATCCTTTGTGGTTCTCTGTTGTTTATCTTCTCCCACACCACTGTTGTCAGCTCTTGGCTGTCCAAGCCTTGCTTTCCTGCCTCCTTCCCCTGTGTACGTGTATTGGGGGGGGGGAAAGAGAACAGAATTTTTGCTGCCAGCACCCCTTTGACCACTAGACATTCCTGCTTTCCAGGTTCAGAGGGAACTTGAACCCCGGCTCTACACTTTGCTCCTACTTTCACTAGTGTAAACCTTCCTTGGATCAAACCTTCCTGTCACCCCAATTATGCAAGCTGAGCTGTCCACTGCAGCATTTGATGGTCTGAAAACCCTGGTTTTAATATTAAAACCAAAAGGTTTTAACCTTCCTAGCAAATATCTTTGACCTCTGAAGATTCTCAAGTTTTCCTTTGTCAGCTTTCCTGCCTGCTTGAGGACATGGGTCCACTGGATTAGCACTTGTAAGCAACGCAAACAATGCATTGGAGTGGAGCTCTATTTTAAATTGGTTTTCTTAAAAGCGTATACTCGTCTGTCTTTTTAAAATAAACACATAAAAAAAAACCATGCTAGTATGTTACTAGCAATATGCCGGCAGGCTTTCACATCCTCTTGAAAAACAGCCTGGATCCAATGAGGTAATGAAGTCACAGAGTTCTCAAGACTTCAAAATTTATTCTTTTCAAAGATTTCAGGCTCGAGCAACCCACCCTAAACAACCGTCCTAATGTGGCTGAGGCGGTACATCACAGGGGAGACGGCTGTTTTGAAGTTGAGCAATTAGTTTCTAGAAGCGTGCCCGTTTTTAATCCATCGGATCCAGTGGCAGTGTGATTTCCTTGTCCAGTGAGCAAATGTGGCCTTAAAGGCGCACATAACTGACGAGATGGTTACCATTTTTGCCTTTAAAAAAAAAAAATGCGGCGGCCATACTTGTCCTCTGTGGGCTTGGGGACAAATTGGAGATCATCAGCAACAACAAAGGTGGCCCTTTCTCTAAGCACAAGGAAGTTAGCAGTTGCCCATCCCTTGGCACAGCGTCACAGCAAAGGCCCAGAAATTTTTTAAAAATAATATCCTTGCCTTTTCCCCCCTTTGTGCAAAAGCAGTCTTCTGTTTATATCATATTCCCAAGACTTGGACGCCCTTTGCCTGCCACATGGAACCTATCAGCTTGCCTGACGCTCTTTGAGGATATGCGTGCAAACTGCTATCAACTGTTTCCAAAATCATTTTTCCTGCAAGGTTCACACCAGCATCCCTACCTGTTTTGTTTTTGTTTTATCCTTGGCTGCCTGATGAAACTCTTAGTGCAGCAAAATCTCATTCTGTGTTTTTGTACTTTTCCCCCTCCCAAAGGCGGGTGGGGATCAGTGGCAGGTTCTCCCCTGCTTTACTTCCCCCCTTTTCTCCTCTGCCGCTGCCCCCCTTCACCTGCTTTTCTCCCTTTTGACGTGGAGTTAAAGATTAATTATAGCTGGTCTTCCCCAGCTGGGTTGCTGAGCGGATGGGAAATACCCATTAATAGAAGGATGGCTTTTTATCATTCTGTCAGCGGCTGGTGGTACAGGACGACCTCACGATTCTCTGCTTGGAATTTGTTCGCCTTAAAAGGGGGTTTGCTGAATTGGATAAATGAGTTTCTCTTTTTTGGGGGGTGGAGCAAGAAGACTGCAGAGAGGACAGGGTGATGGAAGCGGCAGGAGGGAAGAGTCCCTGGGACAAAAGCCAAAATATTTAATCGGAGACCATCCTTTAAAAAAAAAAAAGTATAAAAGAAAGAGGAGGAGATGGATCGTACATGACAATAGCTCCCACAATGCATTGCTGAAAGGGTACCCACTATGCATTTGCTGACCAATTCCTACTTTGGGTTAAACATTTATCATAGGCGGAGTGGGAAGGTTATGTGTTGCAAGAGTGGATTTGTCTAGATGGGGATCACTTCCTGGAGATTGGTACAAAGAGCATCACCCTCTTTTATCTTCCTTCTTGGTTGGGGTGTGTGTGCAAGCAAGCGGGATAATTGGAAGAGCCTCTTCTTGGGGGTGAAGTGTGGTGATGGAGGTCTTCGGTTCTGCAAAGTTAGCTGTTTTTGTTGTGATAAACGGCTTTTGGAATTTCACTTGTGTTCTCGTTCGAGCAGTGTGAAGATGGCATTTCAAGTCTGATGGACTTCTTGGGGTCAACATAAAACCCTTTGTGCTGGGGAAAGGGAGCCACTCCTGAACTTCCAAGAGCCATGTTTGGTTGGGGGTACAAAACATGAACATTTGAAAAGTAAAAGTTAGTGTACTTGAATCTGGAGGTTGCCAGTTTTTCTTATTTGGGATGCTTCCAGATAAGACTTCCAGTCCCTGCTCGATGTGCTCCCAAAGTCACTGTTAGTCCGCACAGTCTCGGTTTCTCCATCTGTAAAATGGACATAGAGAGAGTTCTCAAGCACTCCATTTACGCTGTAGGCCCCTCGGATTGGTGCAGCTTGTTTGTTCATTTTTTCTGTATAGGTATCATGTTTGCATTTTGTGTGGTGTTCTGTAGTGGGGCATGTATACAGGTCGCTTAGCAAGCCTGTGAGAAGGGCTAATAAAAAATACAGTTGTGTGCAATTCAGAATTGGAATACCATGGACGGTGAATACAAATATTAACAGATGATATGGGCATGAGCTGTAAGTGCATGAACTGCTATATTGTGTGGCTCCTGCCTCTTGGCTATTTGTTCACTCTGAGTTTAAGCATATATAATAGAGTTTCATCGCAGGGGCCAAAAACGTCTCTACAAGCCAACCTGTTGCAATCAGGTTTTGCAATTCACCCCATTTCAAAACACAGTGTTGTTGTTTTTTCTGGTTTGGAGAATGGAGATTGAGGGGGAAGGATTTCCTCAGTGCCTCACAAGAAGGCCTGGGCAGACAGATGCCCTAAACTCTTTTTCCACAGATAGAACAAAAGAGCGTTCTCAGACAGTTTAAGGGCACTGTATTGTGGTGGCAGGAAGGAGGCTGATATTTTAAATTGCAGGTGTCTAATGAAATCTTGGAGATGCTCCGAAGCAAAGAAGACAACTGGATTCTTGGAATTCTTGAGATTTCATCTCCTTCAAAACTATTCATGGAGTCATGGACCTGGTGCACACATACATGTACATATCTTGCTTTCTCTACTGTCCATGTGAACCGACTAATGAAAACCGTTGTTAGATCTGTGATCGCCTGTGTATTCATACATGTTGATGCTGCAGTCAACAAGCAAATGAACATGCATGCGTGAACCAGTCAGTAGCTTGCAGTGTCTTCTAGGCTTGGAGGGCTGTGGTGATGACTGACACATGTTTCTTGGGACAGTGCAGCTGGCACTGTACCGCCATTTTCTTGGCTTGCCTCCAAGGAGTAAACTTTCCTATATTGTGTGAATACTATTCCCATTGTTGCTATCTGCTCCACGGCGTGCACACCTGCAAGCACAGACATCAGATTGAGATCTTTGGCCCTAATGCATCTAAACTGGCAATACAAGCCTAGCTTGTCTGTTGACGAGGCATTGTATGGGAAAGAGACATCTCTTTCTCTCCTTTTTTACCCCCTTCTCTCTGATGCTCCTTCTCTTTTTCCCTCCAGCTCTAGCTGCCTTCGCTAAATGCTTCTCCACTTTCATGCTTTTAGTTTTTGCTGTACGACCTTGGTTGACTAAAAGCCCAGAGCAAATTGGAGCGATGCTTCCCCCCCCCCACTTCATTTCACACATCCGGGGTCAGGATTTTGACTTTGCCCTAGTTTTAAATCTTAAATGGAAAGCTTGGAAGACATTTCTTGTTCACGTGTGTGTGTGTGTGTGTGAGTGAGTGAGAGAGAGAGAGAGAGAGAGAGAGAGAGAGAGAGAGATGATGTGGGGCGTTGTCTTTTGTACAGTGGGGAGACGAGAGTGGTGGGACTGAAGAGATCCCTTCCCTTTCACTCCAGGTTCCCAAGCTTTATAGGTTTGAAAAAAAAATGCACACAAATTCCTCCAGACACTTTATATGGATTCCACAGTGATTAAATGATAATATGAAAAAGGGGTTCTGAGCAGATGTAGGGCAGCTGAGATCCTGGGAAAAGCACTCCTGCAGCTGGGCTTTGCTGAGCCTTGCAGGGTTTTGTGGTAATCTAACTGATGGAAGATTAGCAACACTGAAGGGTTTCCCTAGTCACCCCAAGTCCAAACCAATAGACAATCTGTTCTGCATTATTTGGCTTTATAGGTGTGGAGGGGAGGGAGAGAGCAGGTTGAAATGTCAGCTAATCCCACAAGGGGGAGGGTACTTAGGTGAAATTTTTAAGACTGCATTCTCTGGTGTTAAGGGCTGAAGGAGGTGATTGTACCTGGCTGGAACTCCAGCATAAGGTCGGTCTCTTCTTTTTAGCCAATCAGTTTTAAGGCTGTGTTAACAATTATAACAATACTCTCCAGTTACACAGAATAAAGCAAACCCATACTCAGTGTGCCAGGTGTAAGTAGAGACTTTTGGTCCCTGTCCTCTAAATATTAGCTTCAAAAGATGGCTTTGAAATTCATAAGCTCAAAAAGGAGTGTAAAGCAAAACCCAGGTTTTGCCTACACCAGTTTTCATCTCTGTATTGTTTTGCTTGATAATAGGGACTCCATTTCACTTTTCTCTCCCTAGGAAATGACCTATAAAGATGCTTTCAGGGGGCTTAATGTTTTCCGAACCTCAGAGACCAGCTCTTTAGAAGAGTGCCTCTGTGGATATTGAACGGAATATACAAGGCATTCGTTTACCCAGTTTTGAGGGCATGGCAAAACAATATTTGAAGTGTGAGTGGGTCCTCTGTGCTCTTAACACAGACATTTTGCACCAAAGAGAAGAGTATAAGTATATAAGTATAAGTATATAAGTATAAGAGTATAAGGTATAAGGTGACCTCAGCCTTATACACAACCACTCACCTGGTTGCCTGTGGAGAGTAAAAATTGCAGCCAAGCAGGGAAGGTTTTGCAAATGAGAAGATAATTGCTGCCACTTTTTTTTAAAAAAGTAGCTTTTTGATATGCTAAGAATCACTCCTATAGGTTGTGCTGAAATGTGGGCTAATAAAACTTTTTGTTGGGCTAGGGCTTATTTGCAAGCTGGCATAAGTGATGCACACTAGGCAAACCTGCATAAATCTACTAAAATACAATAATTTGTATTCTAGTCTTGAATATGTGACACAGGGCATGTCTAAAGGCCAGCCTCCATGCCTTATGGCTAAGGACTTCATAGTCCAAGCCCATTGCACACCAAACCACATCCACCTAATGTTATGATCAGTGAATGAAAACTACTCACTTGTTCAGAAAGTTGAAATGTATCAGTGGGCCACAAGGGATTCCAGTTTCTTTGGCCTTTTTTTTTTTTTTTAAGTCACAGAAGATTGAAGTTGATTCACTACTTGTGTCTGGCAGAAGCCCCTGTCAGGTTGATTTATTTATAGTTTGTTTCACTATTACACATATCCTGAAAGAAGTCAAGGTGACATACATGGGATTCCCAGGTGGTCTCTATTCCCAATGCTGGCCAACTCCTAACCTGTTTAGCTTCAACAAGGTGACTGCCTCACATGCTTTCATGGCAGACTCTGGGAACAATGTTGTTAAGTCAGCCTGGATAGTCACTGGCAGGGGTTAGGATGGCTGGATCTTAGGATGGCATGCCTGGCTTGTGTTTGCTCTTGGGGGAAAAAATGTTCTTATGCTACCCTCATTTTTCTGTTTTCCAAAACCCACACAGTATCTTAGCAGCAAACTACACATGATACTAAAGACATCGCTGTGTAGTTGGCGTCTTCAGTTTATTTCCATGTAGCAGCCACATGCGGCCAGACTTCAGAAAGGGTCCATAAGAGGCCATGGAAGTGGGGAGTATTTATTGTCTGTATGCTGTTTTCCCACTGAAAATGGCACCCTTAAAGCAGCTGACAGTGCATAGCGGTAAACGGTTAAATGCCCCTATCTGTGGGTTGCAGCCTCCCCCACCCATCCTATCTGTGGTTCTGTACAGCTGCTACACAGAAGTAAACGTAAGCCCCAAACCACTCTAATGTGTTTGATAATCCAGGTTGTAGCTAGGAAGGTTTTGGAAAGTAGGGCTACACGACTGAATTCCCGAATGGCTGAATCAACAGTAGCGTGAAATATCTAGGGGGGGGGGCTTGAACTAGGAATATTATGGCACAAGGCTAGGCCATGTTTAGCTATGTTTAGCTGCCTGGGAATCTGTATGTTCAGGTCTTGGAGCCCCCTTCAGGCATAGAAAGGAACATTAGTGTGCAACATTAGTGTCCCTGCAATTGTATGAAGGCTCTGGATTGCTCAGACCTGGTATAATACCAGAGGCCTTCCAGCCCACATCTGGTCAGTAGAGCAGCAGGACCTGTTGCCCTTCAAGATCTAACTACCCCCCCCCCCAGTAGATTGGGGTGCAGTTGTACCTGGCCTGGGCTTGTGTGATACACAATGATCCATTTCCCTAAATACAGTGCCCTCTACCTTCCCACACCACAGTTCTAGCCTGAATTGCTTACTTGATCCAGAGGCAAGTGCTCCTTACCACAAGAAACTGGGCAAGGCGCACTCCTACATCAAGGCGCACTCCTACTTATCAGCCCACCCAGATAAGTGAGAAAGAGGAAAGAGTGTGTCTACACACACCCAGATGCACATTACATGATTTTGCGATTTTGTGTTTTGTCCTTTCATTTATCGACGTATCTTTTAAAATGTGGACAATGAAAGCTAGACAGAGTCCTCTGAGCCGAGGCCTAATGGAACAGAAAGCAGGACAAGAAACGCTTCTTTCTGCTATTAATGTTGTGGATACAAACATTGTGTGTTGTGGATACAAAATGCACCCACTGATAAATCCCTGGGAGCCAACAGTGACGTACAAGTTTGCTTTATGAACTTGTTGAAAAGCGGTACATAAATATTCTTAATAAACGCAAGTTAATGCATCTTAACAGGCTCATGCAGGCATTGCATAGAAGTATGAATACAGTCAATCCTCATCTGCTAGGGTCAGGTTCCTGGAAATGCTAGCAGATAGTGAACTCGCAGATAATGAATCATTGATCCTATGGGATCAATGGGGTTAGGTGCAAGAGTACATTGTCTGCCATCAGAAGAATCCAACAGAGCCCCACAGGATGCCAGCAGAGTTCAGCAGGAAGTGCCAAAAGATCTCTGAATACTGCAGAGACTTTCCAGAAGCTTCAGAATGGCACCTGCAACCAGCATGAACCCCTTAAACATGGCCGGCAAATTCTTCCGCCAGCCATTTTGAAGGGGTCCATTCTGAAGTGCCCTGCAGCTTCTGGATGGTCTGCATAGTGGATAACGAGGACGGAGGCGCAGATAACGAGGAAGGTAGCAGTTCTGCCCCTCGCAGATAGCAAGGTTTAGTTGCATAAAGAGGATTCTACCCTTGATCTTAGCCAAAAGGCTGAGAAGCGATGCATATACAGAGGATTGTATATAAGTTGTTTTTGCCTTGCTGGGAGTGAATTGTAAGTGGAAACTGGTTTATTTTCCCCACCCATTTCTACATTTATTATTTTCCACAACTATGGGAAGACTAGAAGCACAAAGAACAGACTCATGCAGTGCTCTGCATGTCTACTCAAAAAATAAAGTCTGCTCAGTTCAACAAGACTAGTTTCTAGCTGAGGGCATATAGGATTGCAGCCTAAATCACATTTCCAAGTGAAGAGCATTAATTCTTCTTGCAGAGATGGCTCCCTTTTCAGAAATCCAGGCACATTCAACTCCCATTTCTTGCAGTGGGAGAGTCGAGCAGGGCCTTCTTCTGCCTTTGTAATCGAGGAATCTTAAAAGTGCTTAACTTTGGTACGGGACTATTGTGCCCATAGTCTTAATAACATGATCCGCCCCTTTCTAGACAGTTTCTCAACTTTCTTTCTTTGCTTTCATGTGTTCCTCTGTTTTCTCTGCTCAGCACTTCCGAGCTAGAATATTTCCTTTGTTTCTTTGCTTCTCCTTTCATATATAATAATCAAGTATTTTGTATTTGTTTTGGTAGGTTCTATTATTTCCACTTTCCTTATCTACTTTCTCTTGTTCTGGTTTTTACTCCCCCTCTCCCTGCTCTTCCTTTCTCCTCCATTCTCTTTTTTTCCACTTCTTCTTTCTCATACGCATCTATGTTGCTCTTTTCTCATGCATATCTCCTCTCTTTCTATCTCCTCCTATAATCTTTTTCTTTCTTTCTCTGACTTATGCTCTATTTTCTTTCTTATGCTCTTTTTTCTTTATTTCTTTTGTCTTTCTCTCTCTCTTTCTTTCATCACAGTCTCTTACTAAATGAGTCAAAACAGACATTTGTCATGTTCCCTACAGGAAGTACAGGGGCTTTTGTTCGAAGAGCTGCTGGCTAAGCAGAACCCCTGACTTTCTATTATTATTTAAACAGGCCCCACTGAGCTCTTTCTCTTGAACACTGTGCGTGCGCACGCACATATAAACTGCCTTCTTTTGCGGAGTGGGATTTCATTTGAAACTCTCTCTCCTCAAATAAGACATTCAGTCCTACCTAGTTTAGTATTTTCAATTGGTGGGGGGTGGGTGGGCCAAGTAAGTATAAGACTATGCACATTTTGAGGGATCAGAGAGAAATGGGGCGTATTTATAAGTGTCTTGTTTCTGTACTGTTCGCATATGTTTCAAACACACAAAAATATTCTATACCACCTCCACAAATGGAAAATGGCATTGAATGAAATCTTGTAACGGGAACCCAAAATGCTTTGTTCTTTAGAGAGGGTACGGTGGACAGAGATTATCTGGGAAAGGCCGAAGAGGACTTTTTTCTCCTAATGTTCATATTAGGGCTGAACTACTTAAGGAATAGTGGTACATATCCCCCCTTTACAGAGGACCCTATATTCATTGTGTGTGTGGCTGGCTGGCTGGCTGTAGGTAAAAGCCAATTATTCCATGGCTCAGTGGAAGTTGTGATGGAAAGGAACAAATTGAACTATTTTAATTGTCTACATTAAGGGTTTAAACTAATGACTTCTTTATGATGGCTGAAAACCTTTTTTAATATACTAGTTTAATAGATTTCTAAATCGTATTGTAGAATCACGTGTATTATCATTAATTTGATTAATATAATCAGGTTTATCAGGCTTTCCTCCTCCCCCACTCTTTTTTTAAAGCACTGGATTGAACAGGTACTTGGGGTTTCGTTTTGTATATTTTGCAGTTCTGCTATTCTCCCCACTGTTGTGTTGCCTATTTAAAAATGAGAAAAGCAGTCTTTAAAAAAATAAGGGAATCTTGTATACTTAGTCCCATTTCACTTTTAGCGCCTCGACAGAAGATGGGTTGAAGCACTAACTGACTGAAAATAACATTTGCACACCAATGAACATGGCCCCAGTCTCAGATCCCAAATTAGGGTGTTGATGTGGAAGTCCAAGGCTCAGTGAAACCATTCAGACTTCCATGAAGATAAAACGGGGTTTTTTGGGAGGTGGGGTGGGGTGTCAGAATGATGGCTTATTTCAGCTTTACCAGTGCTGAAGTATAGGAGAAGAAGCCTTTCAACACATCCAGGGGCAAAAAACAGCTGGAAGAGAAGTTTTGAATGATTTTATGTGGGGGGGGGGAGAAAGGGGCTAGATGGGGGGTAAGTTTGATCCCTGACCTTATCACCTTTTAAGGGTCTCTTTTGAGGAGGGATGGCAGGCCGTTCAAATGCTTGAATTGCTCTCTTATTTACCTGTTACTGTTTTACCAGAACAGCATTGTCTTGTCAGCAGAGAGACAATAGCACCAAAGTGCCCCTCCCAGGCATTTTCTAAACAGTCCTTGCCATAAACAGCCCCCTCTCCTAGTCAGGTTGTATATCTCACACAAGCATTTTCCTCTTGAAAGGAGATTAGGGGTGTGTGTTCCTCTTGTTTTTGTTCTGTTTTTAAACTTTACTTCTTTATGGTACCTTTATGCCAGAGATCTCAAGTCCTGAGGGCTTGAAAGAAAGTAAGTGTTGGGAGGGCTGTTTTATGAAAGTGTTTCTGCACTGTTCCCAAGCATTTTGTGAGAAAAGGCCCTGAGGAACCTCCTTATCAGATGATGGAGCAGTTTTCATTTTCTGGCTGATTTTAGACTCCCAGTTCCAGATTTCTTTTGAAAGTGATACAGCTGTGAGCCAAAACCTATTCATGTCTACTCAGAAGCCAGCCCCAGTATAATAAATGGGCCTTACATTTGGATTAAGTGTGGATGGGACTGCAGCCTGTGTGATCTTATCCAGCCTGTTCCTTGTTGCTTTTCTGAGTCCTGATAAGATGGCTAAACATTCATTCACCAATATACCTGGTGCTTAATATTTAGAAAAAATACATATTTTGTTTGAAACCCATCCTCTGAGTGCCTTCCCCCATGATTTTGTGTGGAGAATTTTGTGGAGATGTGGAGAATTTTCTTGTTAGTGGAAAGGGAAGTGCACTCTGTGCCTGCTCAGGAGCACTTTAATCTATCCTAATTCTTTGAAATTCTGGGTTGCATCTTGGCAGTGAAACCCTAGTAAAAGGTGTAAGACTACGCAACCTAGTAACAAGTTGAGTAGTCTTGGGTAACAGGACTTGGTCTTGAGTCTTGGGAAAGAAAGCCCCGCACATGCCATTGATTGCCCAGAAATGTGCAGTCAGCTTTCTGTGGAGGTTTTAGATGCATGTCTCATAAACCCGCCATGTGGTATAATCCCTGCCATCAGTTTCCCTTCATAATGTTGCAAACACTGTGTGTGTGATTTTTGCCACTGACTAACATATCGATATATTTATTTTACTAATTAGTAGGCATATATTACTATTGATATTTTGATCCTGCTTTTTTCTTTAAGAACTCAGGACAGCGTACTAGTTCCCACCCACCCCTTTTTGTCCCCACAATAACCCTGTGAGGTAGCACGCTCAGTTAGTGTGTGGCAGGCTGAAGCTCAACCAGCGAGCCTCTTGGTTGAGTGGGAATAGGAACTCAGATCTCCCTGGGTTTAGGTCCAGCATTTAGCCCACTATGCAGTAGTAAATGGAAATTTTGGATTTAATTCAATTGGTTTAAATGTGTCTTTTCCACTCCTCCTTAGATGATTCAAGTCATTCCTGGTGCCTGGAACTCTTTTGCATTTTATATTACACATGAACTACTGATCTCTGCATGTTGTATGGTCTGGACTGTGTAGATCTATGCAGGATCCTGCCTTGCAAGTAGTAGGCAAAGGAGGTGTGTGTGTTGGATGCCTTTTGCGGGCATTTCCAGACCTGTGATTCTGTGACACTGAGTAGAAGCTGGAGAGGTAAAGTAGTGCATGAATAGGCAAGGAAGCAAAGCAGGATAAAGACCTGCTGCCCCCCCACCTGTCTGTCCTCTGTTCCATCCTGATTCTGTGAGAGAAGATGCATGTGAAGAAGAAATTATGTTGTGGGAATGCAAAATTGACATGAAATGTTAGTAGGAATACTTAGTAGTTAGTAGGAATACAACCAAGAAGCCTGTCTAAATTTGCTCCTGTATATACAAAATCTGTGCCAGTTGTAATCAGAACACCGTAGCATGGGGAAAAGCCAGTCTAAATGTTCAACTGCAGCAAATTTTTATTCCTTTGTATAGCTGATATTCTGTTTCCACTCGTCATGGGCAGAGTGAGGGGAAACAGGCAGGATGCATGCAGGAAACTGACGCCCCATCTCCTGAGTGCTAAAAATCCTACCCAGCTTCCGTTTTGGTTTCCCCAGGCATTGCCCACATATTTTCAAGCTTCACTTCATACATGTGAGAACTAGAAACTTGAGGGTTTTTTTCTGTTGCCAAAATGAAATTCCAAGACCCTCCCATAGGCTCACTTTTGCAACCAATGCCCAATTTTGCCCTTACACAGAATTGCAAGATAGACAGAGCTCCGGTGATAAATTCTGTTGTAATGCTTGTATATATGTACCCTCTGATCCTGTTTTACAGGAACAGCCCCTGTTTTCTCTGGTACTTGCCCCATTAACCACTGTCCTTATTTTTGCCTCTGGAGAAGATTTTACTGGTATGGTGCCTCTAAAATATTAAGAATTGACACACATGCATTAGAATTATTATTTTTGAAGTTTTTATTCTCTTCTGCCTTTTCAGCAGTTAAATATCAGTTGGGGCAGATGCATCTTGTCTCCAATGCATATGCTGTGTAAATAAACACACATGAACACTAAGGCACCACCTAGTGCACAGTCTGCCATTTCACATGCTGCAGTTACTCATTTAAAATTGTAATTTATGATACCACATTGTGAGTCAATTTTATTTGTACTGAAACCTTCCCCCGCCTGCCCCGCTTACAATCATATGAATAGGTATCTTCTGCGGATGTCTAAATACAAGGTGCCAATATGGTGCTGCTTTTTTCTGCTCTGCAATTGCCCATCAAGATGGTAAAAGGCAGTGAATGTGTTGAGTTGTAACTCTTCTGTAATGAGCATGACCAGGGGTGAGACTGGACTTCCTTGTTCTTTAAAAGGAGACTGTTGTCCTTGTGGGTCTACTGACACAGCTGCCTTCAGATACCAGTGGAGGACAGGCTGTTGAAAAGTAAACGAATGCATTGTGCAGCAGTAGAATCTTCAGCCATATAGATTGTGTGGGTGTATATGGGCAATGCAGCCAATGAGTTTTTAAGTGAAAATGGGAGTGTTACAAGCATACATGACTATTTTAATTTGTGAAATGTTGGAGGAGTGTGTGTTTTCATATGCTTCTGTACATTATGTTGTATTGTGGAAAGCCCATTCCTTGAATTTTGTCCCAGATGTCTTGAAAGCAGTAGTATTCCTCCCACAACTGCAAGGACTAGAAACGTGCTCTTTTAAATAAAAATTGGATTCATTCCATGGAGACACACACACACACACACACACACACACACGACTGTATAATTAAATATAGTATATTTTCTGAAAGTACAAACCAATCCTGTAAAACATATTGATGAAGTTAGGTGATAGGGGAGATCCCTAGTTTGTCTCTCATCAGTTGTTAACCCGCAAGCTGACTTTAGGCAAACTTTGGACACCATTTTGTACTTAGGGATAATTCTTGCCTAATTTTACCGGGTGACGGTTAGGCTCATTCATATAATGGAGTATCCTTCAGATAATACTCTATCAGAAGTAGAGTCAGAAAATAGAGCACACGTAAGTGGTTTGAACATGTGTAATCATTGTAACTGCCTTACTTTTTGTTAAAGGGCGATGAAATGAATGAAAAGCCCCGTGTGCCTTTGAAAGCTTGTGTCCTTCCCATTCCAAACACGTGGCATCCTAGATAGGCATTGGCTTACTTGCTTTGTATTTGGGTCGGGGAGACCCAAAGTGGCCACTGAGACTTGATTCTGTTTCAGTATATGTCAAATATCTGGGTGTCCACAGCATTGTCCATGCCACGTTTCTACTGGCTGGCCCGATGGGTTAACATAATCAGAATTTGCAGCTTTGAACATGGAGTTGTCCCTATTTGCCTTTACTGCTTGCTTATGGCTCTTTTTTTGTGAGCGAGCGAGAAGTGTATAAAAACTAGAGGCGTCTCTTCCGCCTTCCTTGCCGGCCTGCCCTCCGCAGCCCCGTCACGGGGCATCCCTGCACCCATTGGCGGTGGGTCTGGTTTTGGCTGTGTGGCGGCGGCGGCAGCGTGCCGGTGGCAGCCCTTGGTAGGCGAGGAGGAAGGGGGGAGCGCCCCTGTGATGTCACTGGGAAGGAGAAGGCCTGTGAGTGGGTCATTTGGAGGTGAAGCTTTTTTGCAAGGCGAGTTCAGGCGGAGTTCAGCTGCATAACATTAGGCAAATGAGGGGCGGCTGGAGGAGCAGCAGAAACCTCCCTTTTGGAGAGGGGTGATGCAGGCAACAGGGGCCGCCCGGGCCAGTTCCTTGCTGCAAAAAAAGAGGGGGCCCTCCTGTTTTTTCTCCTCCTGCTTTTTCCCCGTGTGGCGCGCTGGGCATGGAGAAAGCACCCGATGATGCAGCCTCCGCCGTTTTGTAGCCGGAGACAGCTGCTGGAGAGGCATTTTTGTGTGTGCCTGTCATTTCTCCCCCCCCTTTCCATTTCTCCTCCCCTTTCTTTCTTTCTTTCATTCATTCATTCATTTTTCTCTCTCTGTCTTCCCTCCTCCCCCTGCCTGTGCTTTTCCGCAGTTGGTTGGGGCTGCGCAAGACACAGACCGCGGCAGGTAAGGAAAGAGTTAAGCCAGTTGAGAGCCGACTTCTCGTGTCAGGAAAGATTTTGCGCTGCCTTTAATCTATCAGTCCTGTACATCACACGCACGCGCGCGCAAGCACACTCTCTCCCCCCTCTCCCAGGGAGAGAAGGGCCAGGCGGCTGGAGAAAAATCCTTCTGCATCCAAGGAGACTGGAGGGTTCCTGGCCTCTGCCTCTTTCTCCAGCGCCGGGAAACTGAACAGTACAGCTGTACATTTTAATTCTGGTCTTCCTCCACCTCTTTCTGTGGCAGGGAACAGAGATGTAATTTTAAAAAATGTGTGTGTATGTATATATAGCCCATGAGCGCGGTCTCTATGCATTACATTCAGTCATCTGCCAGGCAGGAAAAGCTCTTGAATTCCAGCCGGAAGCCTTACTTTTTCCTTTTTGCATATGTGTGTGTGTGTGAAACTTTTTTCCCCTTTTTTCCTGGAGGGAGTTGCTGCAAAAGAATACTTCCCCCCCTCTCCTTTCTCTCCTCTCCTCTTGATAGTTTGAGAGAAGGAGAAAGAATCATGGAACTGAACAGAAGGCGGAAATGTGACCAAAATGCTCTCTAATGCCAGGGAATCTACTTCTTCAAAGAATTCTGCCTGTGGGAAGGTTGAGCGTTTTGGATTTTACTCTTTTTTTCAAATACTAATTCCCCCCTTTTTTGGATTTATAAATATCTTTTGGTCTTGAAACGGGAGAAGTATCTCAGCCCGGGATTGGCCATCGGGTTTCCCCAGGGATGCGTCTGGAATAGAAGATTGAAGACTTGAATATTATCTTGTGGGTATTTTTTTACTTTCAGCAAAAACACTGGTGGCCAACCCGGCCTGCTTGGCGGATTCCCCAGCCGCATTTGGATTCCCTAAATACCTCCCCGCTAGGGATTGAGAGAGATCAGAAAACAGAAAACAACCAGACAGACCTCCTCTCTCGTCCCTCTGGATTCATCGCCACTGTTGGATTTTGCTGTTTTGAGCCTTCGTAAACCAAACTTTTGCCCCACTCCCCTCCTTCCCCACCCCCACCCCACCCCGTTACCCTCTTGCTCTGCCTGGAGAAGATGTACGAAAGTGTGGATGTAGCTGGCTTAAGCAGCAGTCCTAACCCCTTCTTCATGATGGATTTTTACAACCAGAACCGTGCGTGCTTGATCCAGGACAAAGGACCCGGGAACCCCAACCCGTACAGCACCCCTGTGCGTAACCAGCATTGGAACAGTTCAAACCACTGTACGTATGATGAGATCCTGGGCCTGATCTAGCTGGGGTCACACCCCAGCATTTGCCTGCCTCCCCTGTTGCCAGCTTTGATGCAACCTTATTAATAAGAGAGAGCAGAGGCTGTAAAGTGGCCGGGGAGTAGGGGCAGCTGGGATGTGGGATCAGTCTTCTTTACCTTTGCAAACCCCTCCTTGGCCTTCTATGTAGTGTAAACCCACTGACTGTCCTGATATGAAACGAGTTTGGGGGTGGGGTGAGGATCACGAGCACAGCTCAGTGCTTTTGTAGCAGGGCTGCTGAGTGTGTATGTGTTGCCCATTGCGTGTTTGGAGGCTCTCTTTGGAGAGGACCGTGTCGTTCCAAGATTCCCGCAAACGCACTCTGCTTGAATGCTTTCCGAGGAAATTCTGACCCTTGGCTCTCCCATAAATCTGTAGACAGTGGTGAATCTATTCAAGTTTTGTTTCATTCTGCAAGTTACTTTTACGTTTGGGTGAGAAGATTTTATAATGGTGCCAGATTGTTCAGCTCCAGTCTGTAGAATACAGTGCTGAGGTTTTGGGGCTCTTCCATATTGTAGTGGAAACTCACTGTCACCCTGAGTTTAAACTACTATCTCCCTTGATACAAACAGGGACAACTTTTAGTCGGTCTCTTTTCCACAGGTACATTGAATTACTGTACTTTCTTCTCTCCTTTTCTCTTCACCCTCCCACCAGACCAATCCCCAGTGGTGGAGACGGAGTCCCTCTGCCTGTTTGGTGTTTCCTATCTGTTGTTAAGTGCTGTTTCTAGGTAACACTTGGGAGTGGTGTGTGTGTGTGCGCGCGTGCATGTGTGCTTTTGCTTTTGCAAATTTGAGCCAGTTCTGGGGAGGAACATCCGGAGAGGTTTGCTGTGCAAAGTTAAGGCCCTCTTACCCACCCACCCTCACTTCCAGCTGGGTGTTCAGTTCCCAGTTCCTGATAAGGTCTCTGACAAAATCCAATTAACTAAATAGTACACCAAGCCTTTAATCTTTCTATATATACATACATATGCGAACAGCCTCTGGGTGGGTGGGTGGGTGGGTGAGCAAGTGGAATGGGGGGGGGGAGTAGTGGTGGCAGGAAAATGGACTGAATTTTGGGTGTGGGCTTCCTGCAAAAAAGTTCTGATTTTTTTTTTAAGTGCTGTTGCAGTCATTGTCTCCATGTGTGAACCTGGCTTACTGAAACCACAGACCTTGCTAACCAAAAATCCTACCACCCTCCCCTCCTAATTTGTGTCTTGGCCAAGTAGACCTCATTGTTCTCCTTAAACCTCTCTCTAATTGCTATCCCAGGCCCTTCCTGGAGCGTGTGGGTTGTTAATCAGTCTGTGATTTGGACTGAGTTGTGTGTGCTCCCTCCCTCCACCTCCAATTTTTCTTTTTTCCCCAGACCAGGATGGAGATAATAGCTTGAATCTGAAACACTGATTTCTTTTGCAAAGAGCCATTCGGGGGAGTGATTGGAGGGGGAACCCATGACTGAACCAAAATTCCACCCCTGGCTGGAAAGCAGAGAAATGATGAATTATGTGCTACTTAGATACCAGCCTGTCATTTGGGAAGGAAACCCAAACGTCGCAGAGCATTGTCTGGTGTTGGAGAATTAATACTGAGCAAGTTTGGAGAG
This sequence comes from Lerista edwardsae, assembly GCA_029204185.1. Classification (NCBI taxonomy): domain Eukaryota; kingdom Metazoa; phylum Chordata; class Lepidosauria; order Squamata; family Scincidae; genus Lerista; species Lerista edwardsae. The sequence goes on from JAJKFI010000047.1 coordinate 9,660,044, forward strand.
TTCAGGCAACTTCATGTAGTATCAGTGCTAGTTTTTACAGTCAGTTGATTCAAGCGGTACAGGTTTTCCTAGGCTGTACCACTTCTCCCCCCGCCCCCAGCACAGCAGGCAATAACTTCCTTCAATTTCAGCATATTGGAGAGAAGAGGGTTCTCATCTATACTATTGTTTTCCCCAGAATGTATGTCTGTCTGTCTGTCTGTCTCTCTCTCTCTCTCTCTCTCTCTGTTATATCTGCTTCCATATATGCAGCAACCCTGAAAGGCAAACTTACCCCATATTGCAGTTTGAGGGGCTTGAAGCCAAGGAGCAGTAGCTTCCTTCCCCCCCCCCCCAGATCATGGCTAAAGTGAGAGAATTGGGGACATCCCATCCGTTACCCTTGGTCACTATACCACACCTGTATGAAAGCAAGGCAACCTCACCTGAAGGATAATCTAATGCTGTTTGCCCCTCTTCATACACAAACAACCCTAAAATATCTTGAGGATTACTTGGCTAGCAGATCTTACTGGAAGCTGTGGGCAAGGAGTAGATCTGTAGATGGTTGGGTTAGTATCTCCAGGATAGCACAAACATCTGCTGCAAAATTCATAAGTGCATCTATTGGCCTCCAGTCCTGTCAGTCAAAACAAGTCGGGATCTTCCTGGCTCTCCCTTACTGCCGAAAGGTCCCCCCACAGTGAAGCTCTGGACAGCAGCATCAGTGGTGTCCGTAAAGCTTCTTGCTGAGGTTTTAACTTTATGACCTGATCTTTCCAGCTTCTCAAGGCAGTAACCTCATATTTTGGGGGACTACTGTGGGATGCAGCAGGTGCCTTCATAGGCACATGTGCAAAAGCAGATGCAAAAACATGTGCATATCACTGTGGTGCGAAGCCCTGTCATAGGGAGGCGCTTTCTGGAGGGAGGGGTAAGATCTGAACCAGCTCTGGGAAGTGTTTTTAGTTTGCAAAGTATTTAACTGGTTTTTATGCCATTCCGGTGGATGCATGATATGGACACACTCCTTGGAACGAGAGGTCTGGGTTCCTATTCCGCTGCCTTCTGAAATTGCAGCATAAGACCCAATGCTATGCAGGCAATACTAACCAGAATGCTGGGAGTGGGATGCAGGAAGATCAGGCGTGATTTCCTTAGCTATGAAGCTCTCTGGGAGTCTTGGGGAGGTAGTCTCTTGGCCTAGACTGCTTCTCAAGTTAGTACAGGCGTGCCCTGGTATCCACTGATTTGGTATCCATAGTTTCAGTTATCCATGAATACTGGGACACCTGTTAAAAGGATAGGGGAACATTAAACAAATCTTTTTTTTTTTTACTTTGTTGCAGCAAAACCACTGATGTTCCCCTGTCTTTAAAAAGGTGTCTCCAGTATCCACTGTTTCAGGTATCCACAGGAAGGGGGGGGGGAGTCCGGAACAGAACCCCAGCGTACACTGGGCCATGCATGTACATTGTTCTCGGCTTACATGCTTGTGCTGGTAGCTGTGTCCATGTTAGATCAAATAACTGAGTTAGTAATGTGACCAAGTACATTAGGTAACAGTGGCTCATGACAAGGTTGATAAGAGAACGAAATGGAATAAATCCTGATAAGCCACACAGCTCCTTGGTGGAAGGGCAGCAGACAAATGTGAAAATTAAGCAAACTCGATAAGTCGACCCTGTAAGGAAGGCGTAGGGCTAGGTTCTTATTATACAAATAAAGGACTCTGGCAAAGCTTCATAATCAGTCTTTAGCGGACGTAAGACTTGAACCTAACCCTCTTGCCCCATATCCAAGCCCAGAAGTCTAGCCATCTACACTGAGTGATCAAATTATGTTCCCCTTCCAAGTTGCAAAGATTTGGGAGTTTATTTAGGAAGGGGGTTTCCCTGCTCACGCTTCCATTTAAAAGCCCCACCCCCTGCATGTTGTCCTAGATGTCCTTCCTGCCTGGGGGACATTGCCTGTTTTAGGAGGGTGTCCTCCTCATTCCAGGACAGAATCATCCTGCAGCAGTAAGGGAGCCCCACTACAGCCACATTCCATTCTCGCATTGAATAGGCAGCACCCCCTCTTATTTTGGACAGCATTTTTTAACCTTTGATCCTGAAGGTGGCCTCACCTAGAGCAAGAGCAGATGTGCTTGCCTGCAAACACACAAAGAAACGCAGGCAGAGAGAAATGTCCACAGACAAAAGTAAAGAGGAATGTGCAAACTGAGAGGAACGTTTGCCTGCATTAAGGACATGTAGCTAAAAAGCCACACCCGCAAGCAGCCTGAAAAGCAACTAAGTGGGGAGAGAAACAGCAACAATAAAATGCAGAATTCAGCACGCTCAAACACCCTGGCATTTCTGACCTTGATGACTCAACGCAAACATGCCTGCCAGTAATGGCGTGCGTACGGAAACTGGGGAAACGGCATGTGGCTATGCAGTTCTCCCCCTTTCCTTACATGCAGGCGGAGCACACAGGACCCAGAGACGGTGCAGCTGCACAACAGGACTCTTTTTGAGGAGGAGAGGTGGGCCAGAAGAATGCAAGGCCCCCAATTGACTGCTGTTTGCCAGCAATATCCGACATGGCTCACTGGCCCTTCTCCTTTCCCACCTCCCCCCAGTCCTGTTTCCTTTTCCCAAAAGACCACAAAAAAATAAATTAATTAATTAAAAGGGGCTACGCTCTTGCCATTCTCCAGGGGTGCCCACATCTATTACAAAAAAAACCTGGTTTAGAAACTGTATTCCAACGAAGTCTTAGATGTGATTGTGCTTCTGAAGCGAATGAGATTCCCTGTGAGCAGCATCCTTTGGCCTTAATAATCCACAAGTGGGCTCATTCAGTCTCGAGAAGCTCCTTGGTGTCTCTTTTCTCTTTCCCAACTACCTCTGGGACACCCCCTCCCCCTTTAATCCCAACACCCCCTCAGTCGACCCTTGGATAGGATGGGCAATACTCCCCCCCCCGCATTCTTCTTTGGCCCGTTGGTTTATTTCCCTCCTCCTTTGCTGTTCAAAGGAACGAGCCAGGAGGGTTTCCCCATGGAATACGTTGCTTTGCTGGTTTCCACTTCCCCCCTCCCGCACCTTCTGTTTATTTTGAATGGGGGAAAAAAAGCACTCTGGAATCACAGCAGCCGTGCGATGTGAGGCGTGCATGCACTGGAATAGGTTCCGGGGATTTCTGGATAGAACCAAAAGGCTGTGTGTGTGACTGTGCGTGTGTGTGTGTGGGGGGGGGGGAAATGCATTTTCTTTTTCCTGCCGCTTCCCCCAGCTGAATCACGCAAGCCCCGTGAGACAACTGAGGGGAGAGGAAGACGCAAGACCTCATTTCTGGCGGGCGTCCTCCTGGGAATTTGCTCGCTTGCTGTCATTGGCGATGTTTGTGCCTGCCATGGAGGGGGGAGGCAGGAGGGGAATGGCAGCAGGGGAGAGCTGCAGAACCGGAAGTCAGGGATGTCTGCAGCAGGGTTATTTATAGCTGAGGCTGGCTTTCCTGGAGCTTTGCGTGGCGCAGAAGGGAAATCTCTGGCAGTTCCGTATGGCTCGCAAGGGAAATCCTTTTGGCGTGGGCTTAACTGGGGGAAGGAGCCCTACATCACCCAAAGAGAAGGCTGAGCTTTATAGCAAGCTTCTGGAGCTTGGCTTCCGGACTAGCCCCGATTCTCCTTTCTCAGTGGGGCAGGGGCTCCTTTTTGTTTGTAAGAACAAGTGCAGCTGGGGCTAGAAAAAAAAAAGCCTGATCGTTTTTTTTAAGCCAGCATCTGTTTTCTACGCGTATAGTTACCCAGATCCCCTAGGGGTTTCCCACCCCCATTCCTCACCCCAGTAAGAATGAATCTCCCATGTGCAATTCCACAGAACCTCAAAAACAGCCTTCCACCCCCCCACACACGATCCCAACGACAGAAATATGTCTTGCAAAGCACTGCAGATCACCTACATCCTTGCTAATTCCCTCCTTTTGACCACAACCTCCCCATCTATAGGTAGCTCAATGGTAAAACTCTCACCATAGCATTTTAGAGCTGGGCACCCTAGAATAGAAGCATACCCAGGACTGTCCAAATTGTGAGGGAAAGCAATCCAAATTTTACCCCATGGTGATAAGAATTCTGCAACTGAAAAGTGCCATGTACTTTAAATGAATTTTGCGTAGTGTGTTCGGTTAGCAGAGGTGCAGCTTTGGAATTTTAAGCAAGGACTTGAAACTTGGCTTGAAAATTTTTAAAAAGTTGGACAACCGTCTCTTCCGACAGTATCGTTTGCAGTTACGAAGGCTGGAAATCTTAAATTTAAATTATAGCCCAGCTTTGAACACTCTAAAGGATAATGGGCAAACGGCATAGCGAAATCACAGGAGCAGACAGGTGCAGAGTTCAAGGAAACGCTTTAATTCATATTCATGAGGCCAGTGTTTCTCAAATTGTGGGTCACGAGCCAATTTCAGGTGGGTCACATAGCCCATATGGCAGCCGTCTTTGAAAATATGGGAAGATGGGACTCTGGAAAGGGGAGGGCTATGTGGTTATTTTGCTTTTGCCAAGGTGGTAAATAGGCTTTTTCTCCCCCCCCCTTTCTGATTCACTTCGCTATTGGAGAATGACTGAGAAATAATCCAGTTTATTGCTGCATTCTCAGGACAGCAGCAGGCTCTGGTGTCACAATGACGACACTGCTGGTCATGACATCACTTCTAGTGGGTCCCGGACAGATTGTTATTCTAGAAAGTGGATCCTGGTGCTAAAACATTTGAGAACCACTGCTTTAGGTGGTATATTCTCAGACCTAGGACCTTCCAACCCCCAAAACTAGAGTATTAAATTACTCGCTTCATGGTTGTGAAGGGTAGATCAAGATAAAAACAGTAAATGAAATGTGGTTTTCGTGCACAAAAATTTTACGGAGTGAGTCCCATTGCTTTCAGTACAATTGACTCCTATTTCATATAATGAGTCAGGGTTATTTTTTATAGTTGTTCCCATAAAAACAAACCAATATAGCATAAATTAAAAGATCAGATACATTGGATAAGAAAACATTTCATGGAATGGCTTCAGGATAATTTTGTAGTGAATGTGTGACGATATTGCGATGCAGGGATAAAAAGTTATACATTTTACGCAGACAGGCATTGGCTATATATTCACATATAGATGGCTTCTTTGTATCCCTTGTTGAGAATCCTGCATATGTAACAACAAGGATGTCCATATATGCACTCTGAGGTTTAAGTGAACAGCTAAAGAGAATCTATCAGGGCTGACAAGCTGGAGATTTAGTAGTTTGTGACACAACGTTAAAAGTTGAATGACTAATTTCATTAATTTCTTTTTAAACCAACTAAAAATTTAGACTAACAGTACAGGTGTATTAAGAAAAACAAAGTCAGAGCAATTAAGACAAAAAACTGGTATGGGAATGGAGAAATTAGAAGTCAAATATAAGAGCTGAATTGAAGAAGAAATATATCGTATTTTAGGCTACAAAATTTGAGGCTAGCTTGAGAATTATAGGTGTGTATCAGCAAGAAGGAGCCCTGGGGGGCAGGAAACAATTATTTGGAAACAAAAGGAAAATTTTAGCTAAGGTTCTTAAAGCAGGTTGCAAAACCGTCTCCAGTGAAAAGCTTTGTATCACAACATTCACAGATGGATACTGAAACTTGCAGTCAGTTTCTGTAATATTCTAATTTGTATAAAACAATTCCTAAAATGAAGGTACTAATGCATTCGTCGGTAAAGCAGAACTGCCAGAAATACTAAAAGAGTAAATCAGGTTGGTTCTTTCAGATTCTGTGTAAGATGTGATTGGAAGCCATTAAGATGATACAAAGGTATAAGGCACCAGGTCCCACATCAGAATTTTGCAAAAAGGTTTCTGGTATATATAACCAAAGTTCTTCTCACAGCCCACTCCTAAGGGCTTCTGTTGGCGCAGTGGCTGCTGCACCACCTGTAGTGTCACACAGCATAAAGTATGTTTGCAACGACTCTGGAGTAAGCAGCGCTGGCTTGAAGGCCTCCCCTGCCCGACTGGTGCTGCATCTGAGTCCCTGGACACTGGTGGAGGTGCGTAAAGTGCAGAGCGACTGGGGCTGAAAGAAGGCAGTGGGGGCTGTTCCAGAGGTGGGGAGGAGGCCTCTGCCATACCTTCTTCCTGGATCTGGAGCCCCTATGTGGGGCTACCAAAATTTGACCAGCTAAAGAGCCCCATTGGGCAAGCCGGGGTATTACTCGGGGTTAGGGGAAAAATATCCCCTTACCCTGAGGAAACCTCCAGCCTGCTCCATGCAGCCTTGCTGCGCCAGCATTAGTTAGGAATGGGCTGTTGGATTGTTTCACAAAAGATAGGATACAAGGCTAGGATATAAGGGAAATGGTAGAATTTGTGTTTTTCTTAAACTTGGGGGAAAAAGCCCTTCGTCAGTGGAGTCATATTGACCGATGTCCTTGCCTAGCAATTGATTTGGTTAAATGTACACCTGTAAGTTATTTTGAAAGCCTGGCAACCAGCCCACATGAGCAGAAACATGGTAATCAAAGTGCACCGGTGCTGAAAAAGCTTTTGCCAAGGTGGGCTGGGTGTTCCTGTTTGACACATTAAACTCCACCGTAGGACTGTGGGAGAAGTGAATGAATCAATCTAATTCTGAAGGCAACAAAATGCCAGAGTGGTTGTTATGGAATCCCATCAGACAGGATTACATTCATGAGTCAGTTTACGATCTCCACTTTTGTCTAATTGAGTGACAGAAGCCTCCTCTGCAGCCGTTGGCAGAACAATTTGGTGATGAGCATAAAAGTTAATAAAAGGCAGGTCAAAATGCGGCAGGCCAGGGTGGTTATGGGAGCTAGGCGGTTTGATTCTGCCGGACCGCTGCTTCAGCGACTGCACTGGCTGCCCATTTGTTTCTGAGCCCAATTCAAGATGCTGGTTTTGACCTTTAAAGCCCTTCATGGTTCAGGTCCAGGTTCCCTGAGGGATTGCCCTCACCCATACTTTCCGGCCCACTCTCTTAGGTCATCTGAGGGGGCCTTCCTGCAAGTGCCACTTTCTCCCAATTTAGGGGGCCTTTCTCCCCTGCGGAGCACAAGTGTCACCTTTCTCCCACAGGGGGCACAGGGGTGGGCCTTCTTGATAGGGGCACAGCAATTATGGAACTCCCTACCAGGGGATCTTCCTCCTCCCTCGTGGCATTTTGGCGAGGGCTCAGGCCTTTTCTGTTTCAGCTGGCCTTTGGTGTTGACATGTCTGCCTCTTGTGCCTCTGTAGCAGAACCTACATGGTTTGCAGCAGAACCTGCACTGGGATTGTCCTCCATTACAGACTTCTTCGTGAGCCCAAAGTAGGGTCATGGGGGATGAAGATGACCGTTTTATTTATTTTTCACATGTTTATACCGCCCTTCCTCCAAGGAGCTCAGGATGGGGTATAGTACTGTACTTGGTTCCTCTCCTCCTTTTGTCCTCACAACAACCCTGTGAGGTAGGTGAGGCTGAGAGGTAGTGACTGGCCCAAGATCACCCAGGAAGCTTCATGGTTGAGCAGGGATTTGAACCTGGATCTTCCAGGTCTAAGTCCACCTTCCAAACCACTACACCACCCTGCCTTTCAGCCCTCTGCAGACAAGTCAAAATGGAGAGGATTCCCTGAAGGTTGAGTGTGCAGATCACAGCTTTCTCCCCCACCCCAGACCTTATCTGTAGCACTTCTAGCAGGGAATGGGGCTTAATAGTCCTCCCAGTTACAAAGCCTTATCCCTCAAGGACATCTCCCGCAACCCAAAGCAAATCTTTCTTTTGATAGTTAACAAAGCCCATTGTGTCTGATATGAGGCCCAGGTTAATTTTTGGTTCTTGTCATGAGGTTTGACAAGACTCTCTTTGCTGACAGTCAGTGCACCCTATATATACAGTACATTCACTTGAAAATAAGCCCCACTTATTTCAATGGGTTTTTAACCCGCTAGTACATGTGCAAAACACAATCTTCCGAATGCTGCCAGGCTTTTGATACTTCGAAGGCTTTGCTAAGTTTGGGGGAAGGAGGATGTGTACGTCTGGCAGCATTCAGACCTCCAACCCCCCCCCCCACGTCCCCCTTTGTAAAATGTTTACTGTCATATTTGGAGGTGGGTGTGGGTAACAAAAGATAATTCTCTCTATCCTGCACGTCTGTGAATTCATTAGGGACTTTCTGGAGCTTTTCTATGTTAGAAACTGGTTGCTAACTTTTTTCCCCCAGGAGAAAGAGTCTGTAGGAAGTGACCCAACAGAGGTGAGAGGTTCTGTTTTCAATCACAGTTTGGATGGGACAGGCTGTGGCAGCACGACCAGAGAACTGGTGTGGCCAGAGAGCTGGGTTTGTATGCAGGGAACCCAGGCCTGCTTTCACTGTGGTTGTCATCCTGTGCCTTGGTTGTATCCTTTTCAAACTGCATTCAAACTCATGTGCAGAGGCGTAACTCGTTGCCTTGGCCCGTAGGTCAGTGATGTCACATAATGTGACATCATAGTGTCACTTTCAGGTTCTCCCCGGAGAAGCAGACACTGGCCGCTTCATGCCCACGTTTCTTCTTCTGTGGAAAAATGAAGGTTTCTCAGACTCTCTTCTGCTTTCCTGGAGGAAATGGTGTAGCAGCACATCGACGACAAGTGTGATCTATGAGCTAGGAAGTTCTCTGATTGGAATCTCACCTCGGCCACAAACAAGCTTGCAATATAATCCGTGTTTACTCAGAAGTCCCATTGTGCAGTCCCATTATCTAAGTGTGTGTAGGATTGCAGACTTAAACACTCAAGAGATACTATCCTATCTACAATATGGAGATAAGAATATTAACCTAGAGTTCCAGGGTTGCCAAAGAGTTTACTGTATAACAGTGTTCTTCAAATAGTGGGTCACGACCCACCTTTCTTCCTAGGAAGAAAAAGGGGCCATTTCCCCTTAAGGAGAGTGACTCCAGACATGGCTGCCAGCAGCGCCGTAGCAATTGCAGAGCCATGGGCATTTAGGAGCAGGTGCCCTGCCTGGGTTAGGGTCCTTGGGTGGTGCAGAAGGGTTGGGAATGCCCACTGCCACTTCCGCGGGCCTCCCTGTTGCTAAAAATAGCTCAGTCGTAAGGTTGGATCAGGAAATTAGCTCCAACCTTGCAGTGAGCTACTTTTTAGCACCAGGGAGGCCCGCAGAGGTGGCAGTGGGTATTCCCAACCCTTCTGCGCCCCCCCCCGGATCCCATCCAGGCAGGGCACTTGCCCCTAAATATGCGCCGCGCCGCAATTGCTGTGGCACCGCCAGGTCCTCCCCTCTAACCTCCCCCCTGCCACTGCAAGCACTTACGGTGTCTTCACAGTCCGAGTAGGACTTTGAAGACCACTGCTGCATAAGAAGCACTTTGCACATTTAAAAAGTGCTAAATATGAGCTAGTAAAGTAGTCCTCTGTGCAGAGCACGAAGTCATTACTGACTCAAGGGGGTGACATCACATTGCGATGTTTACTAGGCAGAACTTGGGGCACAATCCTATGCATGTCAACTCAAAAGTATGTCCTATTGTGTTCAGTGGGGCTTACTCCCAGGAAAGTATGGATAGGATTGCGGCCTTGAGTGATTCGACATTGCCTTCCCCAGAAATATAAGTTAAATATAGCTAAATATTATCATTAGTCCGTCTCTCATCTTACCACTTAGTGGAAAAGATCTCTGTACATAAAGGTAGAGAGCGTATTCCAGTCAGTGTACTGAGCTATATCGACTAGTGATCTGATTCAGCAGGAGGCAGCTTTGTATATGTTAAGATAGTGCTTGATGCTGAAAATCCAAATCTCTTTTCCCCCCTCACCTGCCACTAACATGGGGTACAGTCTTCTGAAATATTCTTCTGCATAAGCTCCATTGAGATTAATGGGAGCTGTGAAATAAACATGGTTGTGCTCTTGCAGAGATCTCACTTATTTCAACATACAGGTGTGCCCCGGTATCCACGGTTTCAGTTATCCACGGTTACCATGGATACCGGGACCCCTATTAAAAAGATAGGAAATATGAAACAAATCTCTTTTTTAAACCTTGTTGCAACAAAACCACTGATGTTCCCCTATCTTTAAAAAGGTGTCCCCAGTAGCCACGGTTTCAGGTATCCACGGTGGGGTCCAGAATGAAACCCCAGCGGATACCCGGGCATGCCTATGCTTGTGCAGGAGAACTTCCCAGTGGATTGTGCCCTGTGCATCAAATGCAGCTCTGTCCCACCCTTAACAGCAAATTTGTCACCTGGGGTTGGGGGTCTTGCCTCACTTATCTTGTCCTAACCTGGCTGCTGGGCAACCCAAGGTTTGGGGCAACAAAGTATTGGTGCATCTGCAGAAAGCAAGAGCCGTTCTCTTCATTGCTCAGGCCAAGGAGGAGGCTGTTACGGGAAGGAGGGGTCGGGGGACTATCAGTTGACCTGTCCTGGCCTATCGCTGCAGGAAGACTTCCTCGGCTAGTGTGATGTGACCTCCCTCCCTGTAGTTCCGTCCCCCACCTTTGGCCAGTGCTGGGTGATGGGGCAGAGTCTAAACCCCTGGCTGCCATCATAGGTTCAAGTCCCACTGAGTGCTTGATGCTTTACTCATCCCTCTGATCTAGTCTGTGCCATGGATCATGCTGCTTCTTTGTACTGTTCTGTCACTTATCATGATGAATCTGAAGTACTGAAGATACTCAGTGAATCTGAAAAAACGTAGCGCTGAATCAGCTGGTGAACCGAAAGCAGAAAATGTGAAGTTAGGCTTGGCATTGAACGTTGTGGGGCAGGGTTAAATTAGTGATGGGGAATATGACTGTTGCTAGGCTTAGTTATGATAATGCAGAGTCCTATGAGTACAGGATACTAATGCATGGGGGGGGCAGAACTGAAGCGGCAAGCGTCTCGTGTTTTACAGAACCCCGTCGGAGAACTGATTCAGGAATCTTAGGTTCAGCTCTCGCCTCTGCCGTATACTTACAGTATAATAATTAGAACATTTGGGTCCTCATAGGAATGGTTGGTGAGGATGAACCAAAATATGGAAATGTGCTTTGCAAGCCCATATGGAATAATGTGATACAGATACACGTGCGGTTAGATACAGCTTTTGACAGAACCTAGCAGTCAGTCGGTTTGTTTCTGCAGCATGTGGCACCTTTTCTGATCCACTTGCTCTTTATATTGTTCTCTGGGGCTTGCACAGTGACAGCTTTCCGTACTCTGATGTGAAAATCAGGCTTTTGGAGGCTTCCTGACCTGGTGCAGCGGCACGGTGACAAAGCAAAACGAGCTTCTCCACTGACATTTAGAGGAAATTAAAAGTGTTGTTAGTGAAGAGCCAATTCTCTCTTCGGGATCTGTGGGCTGGCTATTAACAAGATGCAGCTTGTTTGCATGTTGGATGGCTCTCAGTGGAAGTGTGGAGAAATCGATGAAATGTATTAAGGCTGCCAGTGTGGTGCCACCCCCAGCCCCAGTGCCTGGAGTGAGTGGGTGGAATTGGATATGATGGAGTTTGGTCAGCTGGCAAACTGATGCAAAGGGATTGGAGAGCTTACTTGAAGCTGGGACAGAGGTAGACAGCACATGCTGTGTAATAACTAGAGGGATTCCCTACATGCCATTGTTGTCTTTGCATAACATCTTGAGGTAGTAGTCATGTAGCATGAACCTCACCCCCTTTTTCTCTGCCCTTCAGAATCTTTGGCTTACATTTGGCACCCATTCATAACCATACTTATTCAGAAGTAAGCACCAAATTGATTTGAATCCCAAGTGTATTTAGTACCCTTAGCTTACACTTTTGTCTTGCCCTGTCCTGGCACTGGGCAAGTAACAACAAAGTTATCAAAACTACCCTGGAAATAAGAATGACAGCATACGCAGTTTTGTAACTGAAGCGATGCATTCGTTTGAAGGCCTTTGTGGGTTTTTATTTGGTTCTCTAAGAAGGGACTGTGTCTCATTGCTTCCAGCTTGATGACTAAGATCAAAATGATTTTCTCAGAATACCGCAAGGTGTTCCCTGCAGTAAATTGGTTGGCAAGGTATAATAGAATAAAGGGTTAAAAGGGAGGGAATAACAAAATGCTCAAGTACTTATGCTCTGCCTTCAGCTGCATGCTCATGTAGAACAGTAAACTCCTGGTGGTAGCAGAGTATTCTACAGTTGTGGAGCAGCTACCAAGCATGTATCAAATCTGGTGTGTCAATGGCACAGGCAACCTGGTGCTCTCGCTCAGATCAAGGGATTGCAATAGGACGTTGAGCTTGTCTCTAAAAACTGGAAAGCTTTGGGGCTTTTAGTGTATACCCAGGGCTGTTGTGATTGTCTTGCACAATCAGAGTTTGGTATGGCCGCCAAATTAAGTTTCCCCAAGACCTTACCTTTCATTACATATTTCATTATTTTCATTATGTAGGGATGAAAGCATGTAGGTAATTTTGGAAGAAGCTGTGGAAGGCTTTTCTGTGAGGCTTGAGTGTCCAGCACAGCTCTTTGCTTAGCAGGACCCAGACGTAGCAAGACTCAAATAAATTTTGCACTCTGAGCAAATATATGCGTAAGTCGCAGAATTTATTGTTGTTGTGGAATGCAGTTTTTCTTCCTGCAGAACTTGTACACATAGCTGTTATGTGGCTATAGATCATGAGCAGGCTGTGAACGGTGGGCAAAAGGGTCTTGAGAGCCACTATGGTCTCTAGTGTTTTCAAGCTGTTCCTCAGAAGCTTGTCGGGGGATCTTCCAGAAGTGGATCCGTTATATTACATTATAGTGCAATACTCTACCTTTTTCCTTTCCTGATGGAACTCAGTGCTGCCTACATGAGGTTCCCAGGCAGCCCCCCTCCAAGCACTGACCAGATCCAGTTTGCTTAGCTTCTGTAAGCTGGCTGCAGCGTGTGCCCTGGGATAGTGACCTGGGGCCAGTGATGTCATGCAGGGCGTACGCGGGGGTACGCGAGTACCGGTTTCTAGGATTACGGCTGGCCCCGCCCATTCGCCCGCCCACCTGTCGACTCCGCCCCCTGCAACGTTTGAATTTCCTGCACGTTCTCAGAGCCAGGCAGGCAGGCATGCAGTGAGCGGAGCCTTGCCTTGCCTTGTCACTGAAAAATGAGCTGCTCTGGGGTTTTGGAACTGTTGGGTCACTTTAACATGATGCCAGACCTCCTTAACATGTTCTGGGGGTGCTGTGGAATACTGTTGCAACTGTTGGATCAATTTAAAATTGTCTGAGGCCTCAAAAAGGGCTTTTTTCATGTCACTTCCTGCCATTACATCACTTCTGGCTTATGACATCACTTCCGGTGGGCGGATCCCGACACGTGCCAATCAAAAGTGAGTACCTGTTCTTAAATCATTTAGATGACACCACTGCCTGGGGCCAAGTGACAATGGACAGGCCTCCATGAAAGCTTGATCTTCCTCTGCAGTGACTATTCTGGAATGCTTCCCAGAGTCCTCTGTGCTTGCAGGTGTGCAGGGGTTCCTTGACAGGAATGCTGCTGTCCAGAGGATGCCCCAAAGCCTGGCAGTTTGAAAAAGCCCTCGGCTCTGGAATATGGGTGCAGCAGGCTCCTGGCGGACCGGCTATCTCTTTTGCCACCACCAGCTGCAGCCTCCAGTATTCTGTAGGTGAAGCCTTCAGAAAGACCCCACGGGATTCATCACATACAGATTAGATAAATTTATTGGCCATACATGGAATTTCACTATACATGGAATTTTACTCTGGCCCAAAAGCTCCCTCACTATACCTTAAAACTAGTAATTAATAATAATACAACAAAATATACAGTCACAATAACACTACCTCTAAATTAATCCAATCAGATTATCAACATACATTCAATACCACACATAATCAATACCACACAGTCAGCTATTCAGTAAGCCAATAGCACGAGTTAAAAAAAACTGTTCTTGTGCCTGGTTGTTCTGATATATGTTTTCGTGAGATGTGGTGGTTTAGTTGAGCATCTCACTCAGCGAAGTTTGTGGACAGGTATCCTCAGACCAGCCGTCTCTTGCCTCCTAGTCAACTTCTCAGGTTTGTGGTTTGTTGATCTTATCCCATGCAGTGAGTGCCTTGAGCTCTGTGGAAGATGGGATTAGAAAATACAGGTACAGTGTATGTGAAAAGCAGTATATTGAACCAATATATGTACTGTGTGTGTGTGTGTGTGTGTGTGTGTGTGTGTGTGCATAAATATGTACAGTGTGTATACATATACATACTAGTTATAAACTAGTGCATACTGGTTATATACTTTATATATAACCAGTATATTTACAGTATATTGAACCAACTAATCATCAAGGTACTGGACTGGAGTAGTTTAGGTGCTGTGTGTGTTGAAAGTAAAAAATGCTTTTTAAAAAATAAGCTTTTCCCCCCTTCTACATCTGCTGTAGAAGGTGAAAACACACACCGGAAGAAGCCCTTTACCACAAGGTACATCTGTTAATTTCTGGGGGGAAAAATAGATACAAGTATTCCTGTCTGCCCAGAAGCCTCAGATTTTGACTTATGCTTGCCAATTAGGCTTCCTAATTCCAGATGTGCTTTTGAAGAAGGCACTCTGCAGTTGCTCAGAGATAGTATCCTCTTATTTAGTACAGATGGCCCTAAATGAAACCTGCGCACTGAAAATAAGTTCCAGAGCTAAGCCCTGTGCTCAGTTTAAAGCTCTAACGGGTGGAGGGGTAGGAGGGAGAGTGGGCGGGGCACTGAGACCAGAGAGCTTTTCAGCCTCCCCTCTTGTGTTATCTATTAGCTGCTGTTTGTGGAAGGGAGCTCTCTGTCTCTTTCCAGCCAGCGCAGGAATTCAAAGCATGCTGGGGCCCTTCTCTGCTGAGATCTTATCTTCAGGAAGCTGCAAACAGGCGCTGCCTCCCAGCCACGCCCTGAGATGTAGCTGACAGGAGCCAGAAGGGAGGGAGGAGACCCAGGAGTCCTGCCTTCCGGCCCCTGGCGGACAGCGAGGGCTGTGATCGGACTCTTCCGGGCTTTGCTTCCTATCCTTTGTGCCCGAAAGAGTGGGAGGCTTTCACATGTTAGGTTAGAAATCTAGTGAGAGTGTATCGTGCTAAGGTTAAACGAGTTGGCGGCAGGAGTGCCTGTGTGTTGAGTTGGAGTCCTACCTTTGCTGCTGTATCTCACATCAATTCCCTCTATACAGCATGAGACTACGGCATAGTCTCTTCTCCCACAGAGCTGCTGGGAGAATGAAGGAAACGTACAAACCCACACATGCTTTGAATCCTTTTGCAAACTGCTAGTCTTATATAAATAAGTGATTAATAGACATGAATGGTTTGGGAGGGAGTGTGAAAGAATGAGAAGGGACTCCTGGGCTCTCTCCTAGTATCTTTGAAGATGAGCAGAATTTAGACCTGAGTTTTAGGTGTCCAGAATATATATTCAAGTGCAATTCTGGCCTGGAGTTAGGCCGGCACAGGGGACTTGCCCTGGCCCAGGAGGGTCGTTAACGCGCCGTAAAGTGCATTTGAACCACTTTTGAAGTTAGGGAGGATGGCAGACGTCCCATGTGCCAGTCTCTCAGACTCTGAGAGTATTGCAGATGCCTTTGCGACATTGCTGGGTCAGCTGCGCCGGCCTAACTCCACATTAGGGTTGTGCCCTCAGTCTGAATAACCAAGAGAGTTTTACCTCTCTGCTTTCGGTAAAGGTAAAGGTTTCCCCACAACCGAATGGTCTAGTCGTGACCGACTGTAGGGGGCGGTGCTCATCTCCGTTTCTAAGCCTGTAGAGCCGGCGTTTTTGTCCGAGGACATGCTTCCATGGTCATGTGGCCGGCATGACTCCACGGAATGCCGTTCCCTTCCCACCGAAGTGGTCCCTATTTATCTACTTGCATTTAGGTGCTTTCGAACTGCTAGGTTGGCAGGAGCTGGGACAAGCAACGGGAGCTCACTCCGTCGCGCAGTCTCGAACTCCCAACCTTGCGGTCAAAAGCCCAGCAACAGCGGATTAACTCGCTGCGTAAGCAAGCATAATATATGCTTGCGCCTTCCATTTTGGCACCTTGAAAGGTGTCCCAACTTGTGTGATTTTTAGAAATCAGAATTTGAGAGAGTTGGCAATGATGTTGAGGTCATCTAGGCCAACCTCTAACCGATCAAACCCTACTGGAGGCATAAGAAAGAAGCAGAAGGCCAGCGACCACGTTTCTTGAGTCCTCTGACTCAGGTCCTCTCAAGAGCTTTGGAGTATCATTAATTTTATTCTAGGAGGGGAGTTTTAAAATGTGAGAACCAGGACTCCTGGGGTCTTGTCTTTTATTGGGCAAAGAAAGAAGATAAGTGCCTAAGAATTGGGGACCCCTATTCTGCTGTCAGTGTGATGGTAGTGTCAGTTTAAGACGGGGAAGACTTGGGTTGAAATCCTCACTCAACCATGAAACTCACTGGGTGACCTGGAACTAATCATGCTGTCTCTCAGCCTAACCTACCTCTCAGGGTTGTTGTGCAGGTATATGGGGAGGTAGAACCATGGCTGCCCTCATTTAAGCTTCTTGAAGGAAGGGGTGGGATAAAAGTATATTTTTTAATCGCCTCTTTGGAGGGGCGCTTGATGTTGTGTGTGAATTACAGAAGTAAAAAAATTGCCTCCAGGTGCAAGGAAGGGTTTTTTTGTGGTTGACCAGAAGACAATTTGATGATAGTTTCATTTGTCCTGCATACCTTCATCTACTGTGCAAGAATGAAAGAAAGCCTATGTGTGGGCATACTGTCAAACTTGAGTTTTACAACCTAAGACCTGGGGAACCCAGATTTCTCACTTCCACCCCTGCTTCCCTTTTCCCCTTTGTGAGATGAGGGTTCAGTCTAAGCCAGGGCTGAGCCTGTGAACCTATTTCAAGATTGGGTTTCAGCCTGGAGCCCTCAAAAACCATGTCAGTGAAGATGTGTGTGTCTCAGTGCATGCACAAAGTATTTTTTTTTAACCACTGAAAAACCACATTTCTAAAGCAGATGTTGTGACTGGATAGGCTCAGTCCCCAGCATCTCTTTTATTCAAGGCACGCTTTTCTCACTTTTTGTTTCCCGTTATTGAATTTGTGGGCCGCCGCCTCCTGTTTCCTTTCTGCTTGCCTTCATTCTTGCTGTTCATTTAAGATAGCAGTCCTATGGACGGGGGACTTGTTGCTTTCATGTTCCATAGAGCACTTCATTTCTAGGAGCTTTATAAATAATACATAGTGAATATCCTTAAATGAAAAACATTTAAATGAAGCGCTGGATCCAATTTGTCTTCTCGCTGGCGTGGCTCCAGAGCTTGCCACTGGATTAAGTATGGATTAAGTGCGGAGACCACAAGTTGGGGCGGGCTGCGCTGGGGCTGGTGTGCAGGGAGGCATCTGTTGACCCAGCTGGGAGATGCAAGGTTCTGGCAGGGACCAGGTTCCTATTTATTCAGCGGCATCCTGCTGGCTCAGGGATGGGTGTTCTTTGCTGGGGGGAGGAGGAGTGTGCGGGTCCATAGGAGCTCCCCCCCCCATGGGGATGTCTGGGGTGTGTCTGACTGGGTTTCCTGTGCAGAGGGCTCAAGAAAAGCAAAGCCATGTGGATTCCAGGCTGGGGAGTGAGGCGGCTATTCCCCTCGGCAGGAAGGGAGGGTTCCCTCCGATGCTTCGCCAACATCTGGTTCGCAGTCGGACTTCTGTTTTCATGCTTATCTGCGGGGAGCAGAGGGGAGGGGAGGTGGAGCAGAGGTCCAGTAGGTTAAAGCAGAGAATGCAGAGATCCTCCAGGACAAACGACTTGCAAATACGGACCACTCTTCTTACTCTAGGTTCAATAATGTGGATAGATCTTGTGCCTGGTTCTGTTATTTGCAGTTTCTGAAGTAGAACAGAACCCCTGCTTTGCCCAAGAGGACAAGTGGGAGAGCGGGCGCAGAATCCACCTTTACGTGGCTTTCTGTGCCTGTCTTCCTCCTTGGCAATAATTTACGTGAAGTGAGCCACAGTTCTCTTCTCCAATGGAGAGGGAGAGACAGACAGAGGTAGCAATTTCAGAATGGCACAGAATGAGTCTGTGGCAAAGAAAAATTAGAATCTGAGCCTGTTGTATCCAATTCACTGTCAGCTGACCATATCAACTCTTGAAAAACACGTAAAGCCAAACGTTTGGACTCTGCATTAAGTAATCCAGGTTCTCTTTCTATTGCCGTCTCCCTACGCAGATGACGAACCCTGTTGTATGTATGCACTGAAACAGAGGTAGAAATTTGCCTTGGAGAATGTTTGTTGGAGTATCTTACAAGATCATTATATTTATACAATGGATAGGTGTAAGCTTGCCTTTGGCAGTTTGAGGGGCCTTCTGTTGCTAATAAAAATAATTAAATACTGCATTAAATGTCCAAAATACCTTTTATAGCAGTGCAGTATGTCTGCTTGCAGGGCTGTGTGAGGTCTTTATAGGTGTGGAGTGGAAGCAGAGATGTGTTCCTTGACCATCTCTCAGGCATAAAAGTGGACCCTGAATCCAGGTTTCCCAGAGCCAAGTTCAGCCCAAAAGTTTGCCTTAACTTTCATTTCCAATTGCCCTGAAAGTGGATGAAGAGATCACAAGGGTCTGGAGGAAACCATAAGAAGAGCCCTGCTGAATCAGGTCTAGCTTCCTGTATCTCACAGTGGCCCACCGGATGCCTCAAGACAACACGATACTTGCATCTACTTCTACAGTAAAGAGGTTACATCACCCATCGTGGCCTGTAGCCTGTGATGGATCTTTCCTCCAAAACTCTGTCCAATCCCCTTTTCAAGGCACCTAGGCCAGACTCCATCACCATCTCCTGTTTCCAGGAAAACTGTAAGGCTAGGCATTACATTAAGCATGTAGTTGAGGCTGATGTGCTTCCTTAGATTATTTTTAGGTCAAAATAGCGCTCCCTTCTCATGGTGGCTATCTGGATTGGAAGTGTTGAACCTCCCCCCCCCCCCCCCGCCCCATGCCACAATTACAATCTGGAGCACCCTCCTTGCTGCTACTAACAGGTCCGTTGGTTTGAAACATGTGCTTAACACCACATATAGGTGGGCCTATAATTCTTACATACTTCCTTTTATTTCTGTAGTGAATGCAAGAGCGCAAGATTTAGTGTTGTAGGTATGTTGTGACTTCTGTTTGTAATCAAGGCCTTGTGCATTCTGCTCTAAAGGTAAAGGTTTCCCCACGACCGAATGGTCTAGTCGTGACCGACTGTAGGGGGCGGTGCTCATCTCCGTTTCAAAGCCTGTAGAGCCAGCGTTTTGTCCGAGGACAAGCTTCCGTGGTCCTGTGGCACGGAGCACCGTTACCTTCCCACCGAAGTGGGATTCTGCTCTACCACTTCCCAAACAGAGAGCTTAGCATTCTGAAATTCTCTTCCTATTTTTAAAAAGCAAGTTTGAAAGGGCATATCTGGTGAAAGAGTTTCAGTGGTCAGTAAATGGGGCTTTGACACCTTGCCTAGCTCTCTCTTCTTAAGAAAAGCAGAAATTATGCAAAATAAGCACAGAGCTCTATCGTTCATATAAAAGTATACAGGTGATGGAATTGTCTCTTTCATGCACAAAGCTTCTTCTACTTACTTATTTACTTCTACTTACTAATTATTCCAAGGAAGTCATATTTGATCAAGCTGAGTCAGGTTGCTTCTTGCTTTAGTGTTCATAAATTGTACTAGAACATCTGGGGGGGAGGTTAAGAGTTGGGAAATGAGTGACCCAATGCACAAGACAGTTGAACAAACTTCAGGTAATGAGTGGTGAAGGGGGTGCATGACAACTGATTGGCACTCTAAATTCAGAGGGAGAAGACTCCTGAATGTGTGTGTGTGTGTGTGTGTGTGTGTGTGTGAGAGAGAGAGAGAGAGAGAGAGAGAGAGAGTCTATGCCTTCCTGCTGTGCTTGTGGTCTTCCCAGAAGAATGTGGCTGGACTCTGTTATGGATGCCAGTCTTGTGGCTCTTTGGTCTTATCCAGCAGGGCTCTTCTTAGGGGGCTTCAGATGTAGATGCTGTTCTTAAAATAGGATCTGTGCCTGCTGCTCCAGACATCATAGCACAAGCAATGAATAGCACTTTTCTGTCTGCTTTTCTTTCAAACCTCTGGAATTGCTGTCTCGGGCTGGTATGGGGAGAAAGTTCTATCTGCAGCTGACTGCCCCAAGTATGCAGCCAAAAAGCGTATTCGCTCTCGCTATCTCCTTTTTCCCTTTTGAAGTCTGTGTGCTGGGAGTAGAGGGGAGGAAGGAAGTCCTTCCTCCCTCTTTTCCAGCGACACGCCACCATGCATTAAAATCTTGTGAAATCCGTACTTTGCCAGCGCTTGCTCTCCGCAGGGAAGTTCTTAAATTATATAAAAGAGGCGATAAATTATTGACACCTCTCTCTCCGTCACTTTAATGGATCCGCTTGCTCAAATGGGAGCTGTGATTTATTCAGTGTAAGGGCTGGGGAGGGGGCAGTGTTCAAAGGAAGTGCTACATGCCTGGCTTTGGTGTGCATTGAAAATAGTCCTCATTCCCACCCAGGGAGTATGCGCCCACATTCTGAATGGATGGACTGTGGGCCACTCCTCAGATAGTTTGGGCAGCTGGGTGTGCTAAGGGGTGGGGTGCAACAGTCTGTAGCAATGGGAAACCTGATCCTCCAAGGCAGTTTTCTCTTTGGAAGACCTGATAGACTTCTAAAGGGATTCCCTGCAAATCAGCAGGAAAAATTCCTATCACAGGAGGTGTGGGTGAAGCCAACAATCCTTGAAAGTCAGGATTTTTAGTCCTGAATGTCAGTGGGCTTTAGTGACTGCTTGCTGGGTTTGAGCAAGAATCCTTCCCATTCTGGGAGAGACAGCTGAGCTGGAATGGTGCTTAACAGGAGCCCCGATTGCTCAAAGGACGTAGGCAGAACTCCATGTTATCTGGCAACGTGTGTTTTCTCACACCTGAATTTGCTGAAGCAGAGTGGGAGAGGGATCTGTAGGAGAGAATTGGAGGTTGAGAGGAGAGGGTCCTTAACTTGTCTACCTGCTGATTTAGCTCCGCCTGGGGTAGATTTTGGTGGTGGGGATGGCAATATTTGCAGCTTAAGCAGACTCTTGCCTCCTGAATTCTCCCCACATCTCTGAATTCATATTGAAAGACAACGATCTCTGAACGTGCAGTTGCACCCTTTGATCATGGTACCAGCCAGGCTTGCACTCAATTTTGTTCTCGGGACTAGCATTTCAGAACGTGCTCCTGGAAATAGCTGCCCACCCACCCCAAAATACCTTGCCCTTGTTAGCCCTGGGGCTTGCAGTTAGATACATTTTTTCCTCTAGCATTTTTGGATCATGGGAAAAAGTGTGCATACTGTTGGGATGTCTGCATGTGATGTCAAGAGGAGCAGCAGATATCTACTAGGATTGTAAGTAGAGAGAGGGCTGAAAGCCAGAACCCGTTTTCAATACCAGAGTTCTGCCCTGAGTGCAGCGATGGGATCTACAAATGACCTGAGGGAACGCTGGGCGGGACTTAGGCGGGACATCCGGGTGATTGGCAGTCTGTCCGCGGCGATCCGCAGCTGCCCTGACCTGGGGGGGGGCTGCTGCTCGCTGCGGAGGACAGGTGAGGGTCGTGCTGGGTGCCTGGGCGAGCAGCGTTGGGGCGTGCTAATGGGGGGCAGCCCCCCCCAGGCCAGGACACCTGCAGAACGCTGCGGATGGGCAGCCAATCACGCGGAAGCCCTGCGGAAGTCCCGCCCAGCGTTCCCCCAGGTTGTTTGTAGATCCCATCACTGCCTGAGTGATGTGCATTTGCTTTGGCATGGGAAAGGCGGGATATAAATTTCTCAAATAAAATAAATACTGGAGAAGAAATGGGGAGACTCTCATTTCCGCTGCGCTGAATAATGGCACCCATCTCCTACCTTAGCAGAGGGTGGATTTCCAGGCAGACCTGAGACCTAGGATTCCCTCATGGTATAAGTTAATAAAACTGCTTGCCTGCATGTGAAAATGACCATTTTGGGCTGCAGAGATGAACTAAAGTTTTAGTTGCTTTATTAGCAGGAGCGTATTTTAATCTGTCAGGGCAAATTCTAATCAGTGGGACCGAGAATGAGGGGCACCCTTTTGAAGCAGTTTTGCTCCTGTGATTACTGTAATAGGGAATGAAAAAAGGAAATATTTTAAATAATGCTGCAAGCTTTTCTTAATTTGTAAGCCATCTTAAACTTCCTTCATTGTCTCAAAAAGGTGTTTTTCTAATTGATATTTTGGTCATTTGTACAAATAATTAAATGCAATAGATTAATTTGACTGATCATAAGACATTCTGAAACACCTAAAAATGCTTCAGTCGGTTAACAGTCTTCTTTAAAAGATCTCTTCAAAAATTCTTTCAGCTTTAGAAAACTTTAGCATGCTTCCCGGGCCTTTGGAAATGTCCATGTCATGTGCTCCAAGGAGGATTGTACTATGAACTCCTGGTGCTCCTATCTTCTACTGTCAGATGGTGAAAGATGTGCAAACAAAACACTCAAGGAGCAGCATATAACGCATGCTCCAAGCTCTTGAGGAAGAAAAGCACCGTGACCCTGTGGAGCACCTTTGGAAAACAATTCTAAAACCAACAAATATATGCAAGGTCTGAGAACAAGAGTCTTGTCCTTTAAAACGCTTTCTTGTCAGGATTCCCCCAAGCCCTGTGCCTCCCCCCCTTTTTCTGTTCCATTCCTCCGCAAGCTGGAGGCCAAACAAGCCCAGGTAAGAATCCCTGTTGACTCACTTTGTCAAATAAAGGTGTGCTCTATAAACACAGAGGTAAAAGCCTTATTTGAGGTCTTCTAGAATCCTTTGTTGAGGGGTTTTAGGGGGAGGGGGAAGAGGAGAATAACCTCCTCCTTTTACGGTTTCTTCTAGCCAAGCCTTGCCATTCCAAGGTCAGGCCCTGCCTTCCTAAATGTGGAAATTTTGGGGCAGAGATGTTTTGGGGTGAGAAAGTTCTCAGAAGATGAGGCTAATAGAAGCACATGTAATTTCTAAACCTGGGACAAGCTTCCAGCTGTCCCCCGAAAGTGGGAGGCGGGAACCAGAAATTCTTATTCTGTGTATTAGTTTTAAATGTTCTAAGCTGCTTATTGCCAAAACTGTCAGGGCAGTATACAATAAGAAGGGAATAAACAAAAGCTTCAGCTGGCCCTCAGTATGTCAGCATGGGTCCTGATTGGGGCCTGAATATGGGGACATGCAATTCCTGTTTGGTGGAATCTGCGCTGGTCACCAAGATGCTTCTGGGCTCAGTTCAAGGTGTTGATTTTGACCTTTAAAGCCCTAAGTGGTTTAGGACTCAGGTAGATCTCTCTATAGCTCTGTTCTAATTGCATTTATTAGGATGGAGTTTGCTTCACAGCAACAAGGATTGCACTGCCACTTTGCACTGCCCCTTTAATTTATTCTTTAGATTTTAAGCAACCCTCCCCTCTAAAAAGGGACGTGGTGGCGCAGCGAGTTAATCCGCTGTCGCTGGGCTTTCAACCGCAAGGTTGGGAGTTCGAGACTGCGTGACGGAGTGAGCTCCCGTTGCTTGTCCCAGCTCCTGCCAACCTAGCAGTTCGAAAGCACCTAAAAAAAATGCAAGTAGATAAATAGGGACCACTTTGGTGGGAAGGTAACGGCGTTCCGTGCGCTACGGCGTAGAATCATGCTGGCCACCATGATCGGACAAAAACGCCGGCTCACAGGCTTTGAAACGGAGATGAGCACCGCCCCCTACAGTCGGTCACGACTAGACCATTCGGTCGTGGGGAAACCTTTACCTTTACCCCTCTAAAAAAAAACCCAATTTGAAAACTAGGCTAAACAAAGCTTCAGTTAAAAGCAAAACAACTCACATTGAAATCTTATCCATGGCCACTAAAAGTCAGTTTAAACAGAAGAGTCATCCTGCTTGTTTCCAAAGAAGCTTGTGCATCAGTAAATCTCTGCAGGGAGTCCTAGTTCCAGACTAGAGGGGCAGCTACCAAGAATGTGTCTCAGTATACTCCGGGGGATCAAATGCGGGGTGCAGGCAGTATAATTCACAGTTTTGTCAGAGGCACAGGTTGAGCATGGAGCTACACCAGCAGCTACACCATCATGCATTATCTAGGTGGTGTGTGTGCGTGTGTATGAGAGAGAGAGAGAGAGAGAGACAGCTCTGCCATATGCTCAGGTAGTGGCTCATTGTGCCATTATCCATGTTCAAGTTTGTTGCCATGTGTATATGTGTGACTTTGCTGCTTCCTGTGTTCCCAGTTAGCACATTCTTTGCCATGCTAAAAGCATCCTGTGCAACAACTGGTTGGTTTGGGAATACCCCAATTTTTCTTCCAGATCAGGTTGGCTATTAGAGGGCTTTGTTTTCTGCTGTAGCAGGTGGATTGGCTCACTAGCTTGAATCTTGTGAGCAAGGCTGGCCTGTCTATGAGGCCATCTGAGGCATTAACACAGGAAGCCGATTGCCCACAGTGTGTCCATATCCATCCACTTGGTCATGTCAGGCCATCTTTCCTCCATATTTCCTCTTTCAGTAGCGGCTGAACAGGGTTCATGTTTCTATGGAATAGATCTTTCTGCTATATGTGGAACATTTCAGTTTGGGTCTATGGGGGCACTCCTAACCACACTTAGGACGCAACCCTAACCAATGTTCCACCACTGACATAGCTGTGCCAATGCGGCATATTCTGCCTTGGAGTAGTAGTCATGGAGGCCTCTGAGAGGGGTGGGGCTGGGGATTGCCTTTTCCTCCTCAGCAAGGGCAATTCTTTTTCTGAATATGTGTTTGTATTTATGTATGCTTTGAGGCATGTTCCTTTGATCTGTCTGTGCCTGTCTGTATATTGTATGAGCTGTGTTCCCTTTGTTTAACCCATGAGCGTTGTGTTAAGAGACACTAGAATTTAATTCAGGTGCTCATGTGAAAATGTCTAGCTCTGTGTCCATAGTTTTATGTAGCAAAACTTCATAGCCGTATAAGATAGGTACGTGGAATGTGTTATTTGGGAAGAGAAAGGGGAAAGAGTCAGTTCGTTTTCTTACCAATTTTAATTTAAGAAATTAAGATTATGAACAAGTCATCATTTAAACCAAGGCCAGTAACAATTCTGAAACATAGTTCACATTATCTTTTCAAGCTCCAGTAGGAGCTCAAATGGAAACCTGTTCTCTATAAACATTATTTTGACATTTACCTTTCTTATTTTAAGTTGTTTGTTCATATTTCCCGTAATTTTCTCAATTGCTCTGTTCTGTTTAAATACTTTTATGTTTTCCCAATATTTGCAAAAGGAAGTGAATTAAAAACCAAACTTGACACGTGTGTATTTCCAGAATAACACGATGCATTCATTATTCCCCAAACCAAGGAAGCAATGGAGTTTCCTATTAGCATTGTTATTTCAAGCAGGCTTTGGATGGTCATTTCTGCAAGGTCTGTGAGACCGAGAAGGCTGAGGTTAGGATTTTTAAGGGAAAGCTTTATGCAGATATGGACATTTTAATGTGTTCTTGTAGGCTGCGTTGAGGAACTGCAGATATAATTGCAAATTGAATTTGGAAAGATGGCATGAAAATGTTCAGAGGCACAATCCAAGGACGAGTGCCGTTGAAATTAATGGGAGTGGTACAGGAGAACATCTTGGATGCAATTCACAACTGCAGTCCTTCACATGTTGAAAGTCCTGAAGGGCACCAGATACCAGATTCTCCTGTTCCTGTGTGTGGGCAGCCGATGCATCAGGCCATTGGCAGGAATAGGAGCCCTGCATGCCTATGTGCCTAGTTGGTTCTCCTCAGTCAAGGAATGGGGGCTCTAGGAAGAGGGGCAAGGGGAAGATGGGGGATATAGAAGGTGTGTGCAAGAGTCTCACTCTGGTAGCAGCCTGGTGCCTCTTCCTGCATGTGCTGCCCCAGTGGAAAAAGAGAACCAGGGATATTCCACCAGAAATTGTTGCTTTGTCTACAAGGATCTCAGCTGGGCCCCTGTAATTAGACTTTGAGGGCATAGGATGTAGCTGAAGCTAAGCAGGGTCTGGTCATTGGACCTGGGTGGGAGGTTGTGAACCTTCATATGCACCTTGAGTTCCATCACGGCAGAAAAGAAAGATATACAGTAACTGTAATCAATAAATTCAGATTGCGGTCAGCTTCATCTCTTGCAGCATGTAATGCAAAAGTGCCACTTTTGCGCAATTATTGCTCTGGGCACCTAAATAGCTTTGACTTGTATGCACAAATGTGTGCAAATACTGGCATCGACTGTGCTTTCCGCGAGTTGTGTTTTCAGTGTGTCATGATAGCATGGGCAGTGCATCTAGGTATGAGCCGGTCTATAGGCAGACCCTGGACTATCTTTGGGTATTTCTGCCTGAGAGAGATAATAGCCCAGCCCAACTCTTTCCCCCAGGGTTCCCCTTGACTCCTCTCCCCTCTCGCCTGCTTGTCCATTGTCGAGTGGGAGTGCACCATGGCCCTCTCTGGCCCCACAATGGTTGCCTTTGTGCCGCTTGCAGCTTGCGTCTTTTGTCAAGTGCCTTTTTAATGCCTCCCCGCCCCTCCTCCAGGCAGCTCTGCCGATTACCTCCACCTCCTGGCTGGTCTGCTGGGTGTGAGTCAGAGGAGGTCACTTCCCTACTGTGTGTATGCTGTAGTCAAGAATCATAATAATAATAATTCTCATAATAGGAGAATTTGGGGGGTCATCTGACAAAGCTGCTAGCAGTCTGTTCAAGACTGGCAAAAGGAAGTCCGTCCCAGCTCAGTGCGCCATTATCTTATGAAATTCACTGCCGTGAGCTTATGCGATGGTTGCAAGCTTGGGTGACTAATTAGACCCACGCGTGGAGTATATGTCTGTCTGTGTCCCTTATAGACTCGCTTCTGCCTGATAACTGCTTTGTTTCACTCGCACAGTACAGTTGTTCCTAATTTATTCTGGTTTCTGGGTTTGTGCATTTTGTGCTGGCGATGACGATCCCATATTCCTGTGCAGAGTGGATGAGGAAGACGTTGCTTCTGCTAAGGACTTTCTAGCCAATTCTTTTCCAGGAGGACCCAGTGTGTAGTTATCAGGATTCCCAGAAGCTACATTCTTTTCCGTTTGAAGGCTGATTAGTGGGATACTTTAAATGTACCGCTGGGGTTTTCCTATTGAATGGAAAACTAGTCTTACACACCTCCAAGTCCCTCTGGAGGGTATTTTCTTCTTTCTTTTGTTTTTCTTCAGGGCTTTTTCCTAACCAGAAGTGACGGACCTTTTCTGGTTCTTTGTGCCCTCCAATCACTCATCAGAATATAAGAAGAGCCCAGTTGGATGAGACCAAAGGCCCATCTAGTCCAGCTCCCTGTATCTCACAGTGGCTCACCAGGTGCCCCAGGGAGCACACGAGACAACAAGATGCTTGCGTCCTGTTGACACTCCCTTACAGCTCCCTTACATCCTTACTCCCTGTCATGCAGTAGTATAGGGCAGTGATTCTCAAATGTTTTAGCACCAGGACCCACTTTTTAGAATGACAACCTCTTGGGACCCATCAGAAATGATGTCATGGTCAGAAGTGCCATCATTGTGATGCTAGAGACTGCTGCTTTCCTGTGAATGAAGCAATAAGTTGGGGTCTTTCCTAACCATTTTCCCATAGCAAAGTGAATTTGAAAGGGGAAAAGCCTATTTACAACCTTGACACAAGCAAAATAGCTACCTAGCCCTCTCCCTTTCCAGTGCCCCATATTCTCAATGATGGCTACACTAGGTGCCACGTAATCCACCTGAAATTGGTTGGTGACCTACCTACTGGGTCCCGACCCACAGTTTGAGAAACCATGGCATAGGGTATAATCTTTAAACATTTCAAAATCATTTTTGAACTGTGCTATCAGAACCATATCAAGGGGGATAGTGCTAATTTAACTGGGGGTCTTCCATCTGCAAGTGAGCCTTGGAAAGCACTTACAATTACAAGGAATCAGACTTTGTTGAGGGAAAGACACTTTGTACATTCTCAGAAGTTTGTTTCTTTTAAGGAAGGTTATGATGGGACGTGGTGGCGCAGCGGGTTAATTAGCTGTTGCTGGGCTTTCCAACCGGAAGGTTGGGAGTTCAAGACTGCGCGGAAGGAGTGAGCTCCTGTTGCTTGTCCCAGCTCCTGCCAACCTAGCAGTTCAAAAGCATCTAAAAATGCAAGTAGATAAATAGGGACCACTTGGTGGGAAGGGAACGGCATTCCGTGCGCTATGGCGTAGAGTCATGCCGGCCACATGACCACAGAAGCTTGTCCTCGGACAAAATGCTGGCTCTACAGACTTAGAAATGGAGATGAGCACCGCCCCCTACAGTCGGTCACAACTAGACCATCCAGTCGTGGGGAAACCTTTACCTTTATGATGTTAAATGGTAGGGTTACAGATCCAAGGCCAACAGGATCTGCAGGAGATTTCTTCTACTTACACTACTGTGCTCCCATGGCTTCCCGGAATAACCAGGAAGAAAAATCTGACACTGAAAACATGGTTTTGTGTACACATGTTGGAAAACATGATTGTGTGTCCACAGTGTGGAAATGCCCTGATTTCTGCAGCGTGTGTTTGTGAGAATTCTGAAAACGTTTCATAGCTTTGTATTTTCTAAATTCAGTTGGCTAAGGGAGGAGTCGGAGTGTGTTGGGGGTGCCCCTTTTTCCTTCCCAGCCTTTAGAGAGAGATTCCAGCAGCGCTGACCTCCCACCCCCACTTGCAGCTTTCCCCAAAGAATACGACCTCTGTTTGCAATCTTGGGTGGGAGGTGGGCACCCTGGGCTCTGGCCCAGAGAGGGCATGTCGGAGAGCAGTTAATTTGCGCCTCTGTGGGCATAATTGGGCGACCCGACAGCCGTCCCGTTGGCAAGGGGAACAGTTGCTCCTTGTTCTAGCTACTGGCTTTCTCTTTTGTGTTTGCCCTGGGCGATGGGGGGCTGGGAACAATCCATTGTGGACTGTGCATTCCCTGTTCTGATGCCTAGGCCTGCTTGTGAAGTGCTGGGTTGACTTTTTCTTAAACAGCAGTTGCCCTATTTAGATGAATAGGCTTCTAGGAATAAGGGACAGGTTGGGGGCCAGCCCCAAACTTTAAACCTGAAGGAGAACATCTAATAACGAAATAGGCTTTCTACAGAAAGCTGACATGAACTGAAACTTCATGGCAGGTGATGGGAATTCTGGTGAAACAGAGATCCTTTGGAAGAGATGGAAATTAGCAGGAGTGAAAACACCTTCCATGACAGTCCCATACAGAAGCAATGTGCTGATGAGATGCACATTCTTCCCACACCCCACCCTGCCAGAAATGATGCACTAAATTGGAAGTACATAATGGTTTGCAGTGCACTTTGAACAAACTTACTTGTATTTTAAACATATATTGTAGGGAAAAAAGTAGAAGCAAACTCAAAATCTCCAGGGGTATTTTACAATTAAATTTGGCAGCACTAAAGACCTGGTTAAAGGTAAAGGCTTCCCCACAACCGAATGGTTGTGTCACGCAGTCTTGAACTCCCAACCTTGCGGTCGGAAAGCCCATCAACAGCGGATTAACTCACTGCGCCACCACGTCCCTTAAAGACCTGGACCACATGGCAAAAAAAGGAGACATTATAAGAGAAATGAAGGGTGGCTTAATATATGCTCGTATAGGCGTGCCCCACTATCCACTGATTCAATTATCCACGGTTTCAGTTATCCATGGATATCATGGATATGGGGCCACCTATTAAAAACTGGGGAACATTAAACAAATCTCTTTTTTTACCTTGTTGCAGCAAAACCACTGATGTTCCTCTATCTTTAAAAAGGCGTCCCCAGTAGCCACGGTTTCAGATACCTACAGGAAGGTCTGGAATGGTCTCATATTGGTCTCAAAGCCCTGTTGGTCTCATATAGCCCAGCTGATAATGGGGCATGCCTGTGCATTCTTACATGTGTGCATGCTCTCATTCACACTCAAATGGGGATCCTATTTTGCATTCTAGGGTGCTGCCGAAAGAGAAGCCTCAGGCTGGTGCAAGGCATAAAATAGCTAAGCCTAATTTAATCAGTTGTGTGGAATGCTGCTGGACAGACGTAAGTTCTGGGGGAGTGGAACGCAATGTGATTTGACATCGCGCATTTGCTGCCCTGAGAACAGTGGCCTCCAAGTGCATGCTTGTGCCACTTCTGACTCACTTCAGAATGTGACATCTGCCTTCAACCTAGGATCCCAGAGTACTTTCTCCAGGTGTGAGTGAGCTGGCAGCCATGACTGACAGGCAGTGGCATAGCTAGATGGGTGCATGGGGTAGCAATTGCACTGGGTAGCAGCCTGCCTGGGGGCAACCATATGGCTGCCCACCCACACAATTGCACCCCTCACACTGCTCACGCCTCTTGCAAAAAAAGTGCCAGAAAAAAACGGCACTCTTGGCCATCCATGCTGGCCCTCTGGCAATCTCTGGCCACTTGCCAGAGCTCTGGAATGGGCAGGGGCTGTGGGGCGAACAGGAGGGGGCCTGGGGCTGGGGTGAAGCTGCGGAGCAAGAGGTGGCTAGTGGCAAGCGGCTGTTTACCACTGCCGCCTCAGTAAAAGTTCAGGGTGTTGTTGTTGTTTTGTAGAGGTGGCTTG
The DNA here is from genome assembly GCA_029204185.1 of Lerista edwardsae. Lineage (NCBI taxonomy): Eukaryota > Metazoa > Chordata > Lepidosauria > Squamata > Scincidae > Lerista > Lerista edwardsae. Next base: position 9,690,712 of record JAJKFI010000047.1, read on the forward strand.
GGGGACAATTGGGAACTTGGGACGAGCAGGAGCGGGGCTGCAGCTGGAAGGAAGTGGTAAAGTAAGGGGGCAGCAAGCAGTTGGGGAAATACAGCAGATTTTTTAAAATTGTCGACGTCTTTTCACATTTTTTGAAAAAGGCAGGTGTGGCGGCACACCCAGGAGTGATGTCACTTCGGGGTGTGACATCACTTCCCGGGCATCATTTGGAGCTCCTCACCAGGCTCCAGTATCACTAGCTATGTCACTGCTGGAGGGAGGAAAGCACAAAGTTTAGAGGAAGAAAGAACCCTGAAAGCTTAGCTTGAACCAGTTAACCTGCCTGCCCTCTGCTGTCATTTTCTTGACTCAACTCTCCCATTCCAAAACTGGAATGAGAACTCAGCTGTCCTGGCTCCCCAATGACTCACTTCTCCTAAACCCAGAAAGCCCTGTTGGTCTCATATAGCCCTAATTCTCCTTTGACAGTTCTTCCGGTCTTAAATAGTTCCCTGCTCCCCTTTGTAGATCAGTTTAGCCATTCAGCAAGATCCAGTGAACCTTTTTACTGCAGATTAGTGAATCGCTTGTTGGAACATAAGAACATAAGAAGAGCCCCGCTGGATCAGGCCAAAGGCCCATCTAGTCCAGCCTCCTGTATCTCACAGCGGCCCACCAGGTGCCCCAGGGAGGCATGAGACAACAAGATGCTTGGATCCTGTTGCTACTCCCCTGCACCCAGTACTCTGAAGTAACCCACCACCATTTGTAAGGAGGTTGCACAATCCATCATTGCCTATAGCCCACGATGGACCTTTCCTCCAGAAATCCGTCCAATCCCCTCTTAAAGGCATCCAGACCAGATGCCATCACCACCTCCTGTGGCAAAGAGTTCCACAGATTAACTACCCGCTGGGTAAAAAAGTACTTCCTTTTATCTGTTTTAACTCTCCCAACCCTCAGTTTTAGCAGATGCCCCCTGGTTCAGGTGTTTTGAGAGAGGGAAAAGAACATCCCTTTATCGACTCTATCCCTTCCGTGCATAATTTTGTATGTCTCAATAGACGGTGCCTGTATGTGCAAATGCAGTTTTAAAGGGAACAATGATCCAACCTAGTTGATCCAGGCAGCACATGAATCTGTTCACTGGAATGCTCCTTCACCTCAAACAAACCCATCTCCTTGCGCCTACAAAACTAATATGCCAGTAGTGATTCCGTCTAGCCTTGTCCCCGACATGCTGTATGCAGAAGAGAGTCTTCTGTGGAGAGCAGCTTTCCAAAATCATTGTACGTACACTCTTGCAGCCTGAAGTGAGAGGACTCAGGCAACCCTTTTCCACTTCATTCCGGCCTTCATTAGAACTCATTTTGGCTTCCAGCCTAGACTGGTTCAACGGCACAGGCCTTTTTCAAGACAAGAACACAACCTAGGAATCTTGGTTATACTTGCTGCAGTTAAGAACTCATTTTTAAAAACTAATAGTTAGAACCGCTTTCCATTCTAGAGGACATCGGTAGAACGTCTGAAGAAGTAATAGAGAGAACTGCTTCTGAGCATTTGCAGAGTGCTTTTCTCTCATCACTGTTTTGGCCACAGCTCCCTGTGCCCAGCTGGGGAGCTTTCAGGTTAAACATTTTTTTTATGCGTTTTTATACCAGCCTTCCTCCAAGGAGCTCAGGGTGGTTATACATGGTTATACATGGTTCCTCCCATCCTTTATATACATGGTTCCTCCCATCCTTTTGTCCTCACAACATCCCTGTGAGGTAGGTGAGGTTGAGAGTGACTGCCCCAAGGTCTCCCAGGAAGTATCGCAGCTGAACATGAAGCCGTCTATTCTGGCTCCTCATCCCCATCATAACTTAACCACTGACTCCTTCCCACTAGGCCCAAGTGGCCTTCCCAGAATGAGGAACCATTCTTGGGACACGGAGCTATTGGCCTGCTTCCTTTCTGCTGGGTAGATTTGCGCTGTGTCTGTCTCTCGCTTGTGGTTGGTTTGGGGCCATGCCTGTGCGCGTGCCTGCCTGCCTGCGTGTGTTGGTGAGAGATCGGCCTAGGAAGGCCTTGTGTTTTGAGCCATCGGGGCGGAGATGTCCTGGGCTGGGAGTGAGTTGGTGCAAAGTCCTCAGGGTGCATTCCCCAGCTGTGAGCCTCTTCCTGAGCGGAGGCCCCACTGAATGAAACCCCTTTCATGTCTAATCTCCTGGCATGCGCCAGCCCTTTTGTTTGGCGGGCCACATCCTGGCTCCTTTCCCTGCAAATCGTGTGTGTGTGTGTGTGTGTGTGTGTGTGCGCGTGTGTGTGTGTGTGTGTACGTTTTTGCTGAAGAAGGGGGGAGCTAATCAAACCCATCCTTGGGGGACTGGCCTGGAGGCCTTTCCCATCTGAAGGCCTGTTCACCCTGCGCGGGGCCAGGCCTTTTAATATCCTGTCTGACTGGTTTACTCCGGACTCTGGCTTGAAGAAAAACATCGGCAGACATCCTACAGGAAAGGGGCCGTGGGTGTGCAGCCAAGCGCCTTAACCTTTTCATGCCTAGGGGAGCGGAAAACACATCACACGTGTGCAGGCTGTGTATCTCTTCTCCCCCCCCCCGTGTTTTGCTGCAGTGCACACGTCTGCCTAGCAAGTCTCTGCCTTCACATGATACAATTTCTCCTTTTGTATTCGGATTAGCTAGAACCCACTCCCTTTCAAAAACCGTAGCCGCCACTCCACACGCACACACCCCAGCCCCGGCATCTTGGTTCCCACTTCTCCCCAGCTCCAACTTTCTAGGTCATGCTCCCCTTCCCCAAGCTGGGAAAATAAGACCCGCCCTGGATCCTTTTCTTACTCCTTACCCTCCCTAAGTGTTGTGGGAATCTGAACCAGATTATGCCAGAGTGTGGGCTGCAGCAGTAAACTAGCGTGGTGAGGGGAGGCTTACCAAGCTCAGAGGCACTTTTGCATATTGTGTCCTGTGCCTGCATCATATCACCCCGACCCACCCACCCAAAAGCGGCCCCCTCCCCTCCTGCAGCTGGGACTCCGACCACATCACAGCCACTGTGTGCTGGCTGCCTTTTCCTCTCCTTCCCTCTCCCCCACCCTGCCGGTTGAGCTGCAGCGCCAGCAAGTAACGCTCCTGGGATCGGTTGTGTCTGGCTCAATCTCGCGTCTTATTTTTCTGGCCTGAAAATGTCAAATCGCATCTTGCAGCAGTGCCATCTCACCTTTGCGGAGGGCGTGCTGGAGGCGGCTTCCAAAGCTTTCAGGCCTGTGGGTTTACTGATTTGGGGTGCTTATTCCCTATTGGGCTGCCCTTCCCCTCTCCCCCTTGTTCTTGTGGAAGTTATCTTAAAAGACATTCTGGTTGCAAGACCTACCTGGACAAAACTATAAGTTGCAGAGAAGCCATCCTTCTAGGATACAATGCCAGGAATGCTTGTGCTCAGATAGTTCTCTTAAAGCAGTAGTTCCAAACCTGGAGGTCGTGGTGCCCCCTGGGCAGACATTCATGTTTTTTGGGTGGGACGGGACAGGATGGGACACTATCCCCTTAAGAGGGGCAGCGACCTGATCAGGGACCTGTAGCTGCCATTAGATATGGCACTTCCAGGTTTTGCCATCACCGTTGAATACATGTAAGTAAAAAAGGTGTGTTTTTTACTTACATGCTTTTGGCAGTGGCGAAACCCAAAACCGCCATACCAATGGGAGCTACAGGTCCTCAGTTGGGTCACTCCCCTCCTTGAGGGGGCAGCATCCCACTTAGGAACTACAGTCTTAAAGCTTCAGAATGGTGTTCCCAAGAGGTCTGCTTATGTTTGCATTGGGATCTGCTGTTGATCAAGGTCCTGTATTTTCTGTAGGGAAAAAAAATGCTCCCTCAATTTCAAGTTCATCCAAGAACCTGAAATTCAATAGAAAGAATAGCTTTGCTTAACAGACAACAGCATTTTATCTTTTATTCGCCTTACAACAGTGCTTGCATATTGCTCTGTAAAACATTTGGAGGGATTTTAGTATAGGTTTTACTACAATACAGAAGATAAGGAGCAACGAAGGCAGTCTGGGTAAACAAACAGCTCAGAAGCACATACCCATCTCTCTTTCCCGATTACCTTTTTTTAAGAGACGTGGAACTGGTGTTTGCCATTGAATGACTTGTGTATGTGAATCCAATGCTGTGTAAAGAATGTGCATTTCTCCTCTCAGCATTCACTTCAAATGTAGTGTTGTTTAATGGATTCCAATCAGACGTTCAGCTGCAAGTCATCAAGTGTAGTGCAATCTACTGATGTGCATGCATGTGTGTACCAGGCCTGGAAGAGGCTCTGTAAACTGAATTGGTCAAGAACTTTTCTTGCACAGAGAACTAGACAAGCTCGAAACCTTATAGCATCTTTTTATAAATGGGGTCCTGGGATGCACTTTTGACTTATTTTCTTTCTCTCTTTTGCTGTAGCCATTGAAACACAGAGCACCAGTTCGGAAGAGATTGTTCCCAGCCCACCTTCGCCACCCCCACTGCCCCGAATCTACAAACCCTGTTTTGTGTGCCAGGATAAGTCGTCTGGCTACCATTATGGTGTCAGTGCCTGTGAAGGATGCAAGGTGAGTATGGGTATGAAGGAGGCCAGCACTGCAGAGAACAGGTGATGTGGATTTGATGGGGGTTCAAATCCCCTGTTAGGTAGGGTTACCAGATACAAACTGGGACATAGTGCTTATGCCTTTAACCACTGTATAGAAAAGGGAATTTGGGCAGGTGCAGCTCTTCATGGAAGGTTTCAAAAGCTGCACCTGCCAAAATTCCCTCTTCTATATAATGGTTAAAGGTATAGGCATTCTGTCCCAGTTTGTATCTGGTAACCCTACTGCTAGGGCCCTCATTTTTAGTCATTGAGGTTGATCCAAGGCAGTTGGGAAAGTGGTCCAGGGGCTATGGAACCTGAGGGAGAAACTGTGATGCCATGGAGACAACAGATTGTGGAGCACAGCTTCACTCTCCCTTTACTACCAACTTTGTATGGATCCTTTTACTTGCAGGTTGGTTTTATCTCTATACCCACACGGCTCTAAAAATCCTTTTTCCTTGTCTTCCATCTATGCCAGGATGTTGGCGCAGTGATATCCAGTGACAAGCTGGGTGCCTTCTGTTGGGGTTTTGCTTTAGTTCCACGGGCATAAAGGAAGGGGAGAACATGGAAAAGGTGCCAAACTCTCCGCTGTCTTCTACCCCAGCAGCAATTGGCGCTTCCCCTTGTCCTGCCTCTTCCCACGCACGGATGGCTCTGGTGTTGTTCCAAAAGGAAGAAGGATAGCTGGTGGGGGCGCAAGGGAGTAGGCCAGAGTCCTTTCACCCGAGCAGGTTCAGTCTTTCTGTGTGATCATTCATTCCTTCTCTTTTCATCTGATTATACTCTTCCTTCCTGCTTGCAAACATTTATCTGTCCCGTATCTAAGCAGGATATGTTTTTACAGCTCTGTTCGCATACATGCCACCACTTGTGCCAGTTTGACAGGATGACCTCCAAGGTCAGGTTGGCACAAATCAGCCTGGGCAAGCAAGCGCTGTGCTCTGTGCCTGATCCCCACCAGCAAATCTCCTTCCCTCTGGCTCATTAACACAAGGCCCTTTGTGCCTTTGGTTGCCTGGAATAAAGGCCTTTCTCCTTTCCCATCGGGAGTCCCTTAATCTCATTACAGGGACGTGGCAATGTTGTCCTTGCTCCCCTATGCCATTGAGCAGCCTGGCTCTGCTGTGGCCACCCGGAACCCGCAGCCTCAACTTCGGCTAACTGCAGCCCTTCCCCAGCAATCCGTTGTAACTGCAGCCTTTGGGGGGTGGGGGGCGTAAAATAGAGAGCTGTTGCAGATATGCTCTCGGAGAACATAAAATGTTTTTAAAGATAAACAAAGAATATAAAATCTTTTTTAAAAAAATAGACCATATGTATTCTACCGCACAGAGAACAGCAAGAAAATCTCAACTTTCAGTTCTTAAAAATGTTTCAAGCCCTTGTGCTGTGCTGAACAAAACTTTTTCCATTCTTCTTTCCTTTTTTGTCACTTCTTTTCCTTGCTAAATTCTGAGGTATTTGAAAAAGCTGCAGCAAAGACATTTAATTTGCAGAATTCTGAGCAGAAAATCCAGGTTTCTTAGATGGCAGGAGATCCACAATTGTGTGTCATCACATATCAGCCCTTCAATTCCACAGAAATTAAGGGCAGACAGAACAGGCCTGTTGGTGCCTGCACGTGCATGCACCTTGCAAAGACAGACAGACAGACAGACAGACAGACAGACAGACAGACACACACACACACACACACACACACACACACACACACACACACACA